>VZTV01062262.1:217-13323 GCA_013400875.1 Anhinga rufa
CAGCAAAAAAGATGCTCATTAACACAAAGAATAAGCACAGAATTTCTGCCTGCCAGAGTAACCTGGCTTTAGTAACATCCCCCCACAGGCAGAAAGAGCAGTTTGACATTGTTTTGCTTTTTTGTGGGTGAAATGTCCTTTGCAGAGATCCTACAACTGTACCTGCATATCACTTACATCTATCACTGATCATCAAACCTGGGCTTGTGTAGATTTAAACAATGTGGCGGCCTTTTGCTGGAACCCTGTTTGGGAAGAATGTCCCTCTGTTGTGGAACAATATTTTTTCCCATAGGCATTTCCATTAACTTTTATTATAGATGTTATTGAAGTAGCATATAAAAAAGCCTCTGCTACAGCTGTCACATCAGCCTTATTCCTGGCCTGTGATTTGTCAGGAGGCTCTTTACATTGTCAGGTACAACACCTTTGTTAATTGTCTTAGAGCTTCATACTTGCAAAGTGCATAGACTCCTTCATGCCAGACTAAACAGTCCTTGTTTGATAACTTGAATAAGCATAAAACTACCAGAAGCACACTAGCACTTGACAGATGCATGGGACAAACTGCTGGGTCCCACACAGTGTATTTATCCAGGTTGCTGGCAGGAAGTTTTCCTTTGCAAATGTAAAAGGACTGATCATTGTGCTTGTAGAGGGGGGATGTTGCCTTATTGTGCCACATCCTTTTTATCATTTCTGGCACTGATATCTGTGGCAAGAAATGCCACTGAGACAAGAACAGTTATGCTAGAGCCAGTTGTTGCTGTTACTTAATTAGATTCTCATTCTGCCTGTTAAATTCCAGTAATGTTTCCTGTTTGTTTTCATTAAATTAGACATTTTCTTCTGTACAGTATCCACTAAATTATGTTGAAATGCAATGTTTAGGTACCCACAGAGGAGAATCAGGACATGTTATCTGCTCAAAAGCAGTGCCATAAGACGGCAGCAAGACTGATGAAACAGACTGGTCCTTCTCTTTCCCACATGTCTATAGCACTACAAAACCCACAGCGTTGTCCCATGTCAATACACTTGCAGCCCTCAATACTCCTTGCACTCCAGAAAATACTAAGCTCAATCAACCACCAATTTATTCCTCTCTCATCCTCCAGCCTGGCCATAAACTGGAGCTGAAGTTAATACAATTTCTGCAGCCTTCTCTTAGCAAAATTCTTTTATTCTGGCTTTGATGTAGGTTTTAGGGTTTGTCCTGTTTTACCATTATAACAGAGTTTTGAGAATTCTTATTGTATGATAGATGTTGACTAATAAATTGGCTGAAAAATCAAATACCTGAATCCATATTTAAAACCTACAGCAAATTAGATTCAGATAATAACATGCAAATAATGTCATGTAGGTTTCTAGTGGTATCATAAAATAACCTTTTTTTTATTCAAACTATTACAGTTTCTGGACACTGCTATTGACGTAGATGATTTCAAGCTGTGTGGCTTTAATTTTAAACAAAACAAAAAAACCTCACAACCAACAACTAACAATTAAGGATAGATATTAAGCCTGCATGAAAGAAAGAGAAAGGGAAAGAAAATCCTTTGATTTCTTAAGATTATTCATCTTTAAAGTACCTTATGCTCAAAATCAACAGAACTACTTCTCTTTTGAAAGCCAAGAAAAGTTACTGGGTATTTTGGCCCTATTTTTACCTTGTCAGGAGGTACACTGATTATTGTCATGCCCTGAGTCTGAGTCAATTAGAGTATTGAGAGTAAAGTCATTAGAAGCAGGGGAGTTATGAGCCAAAAAACCTTCAAAATTTGAGCATCCAGGAGGGATGCTCAGACAGGGCAATTTTGTAATCACAGTTTTGTGACTAAGAACAGCCCTGAAGAAGCTTTCTGTGAGAAAATGATTGGGGACAACCTTGCTTTATATTTTAATTCTGTAAAATTCACTGGGAGTAAAAAAGAAATGCAACAGAATTCGTAGCAGCTTTAAACCAAGGAGTGCACTTACATAATGACAAATGGTTTTCCCTGTAGTCAGTGGCTGAAAAAACCCTAGCATTTGGTTTTACATAATGCCTGCGGAGTCCAACTATTCTCAAATTCTTTTTCAGATTGTAGATCATGACACCTGCTAAAAGAGATGTTTTCAAATACATCTTCTAACCCCTGCTTTTAAACCCAAATCTTTCCTGAAGCAAGTATCAGTTCTGACTGTATGAAAAATTAACATAAAAGACAATTAAAGTTACAAGAATGATTATTTATTTATTTATTTTTGGCAATGGGTACATTTGTTTTACGCATTCCCTATATTGAAATAAGGACTACTTCTGGTCCATGGGTTTACAGTATATTTTTATTATTATCAAATAACCCATTATTGTCTGCACAATCTATTGCTATAATCAGTTTTAGTTATTTCCTGGCTTAGCTCTGTTTTCCTGTGTTTCTGCCACTCTTTCCTCCCTGGCTTCATCTTCCAAGTAGGTGGCAGATGGATTTTCACCAAAGCAAGACAAGAACCAGTCATCAGAGACAGCCTGTCATAAGCAAACAGCAAGAAACTCTGCTGCTGTAGGACTGAGAGATGCTCAGCTGTTGTGACAGAAGATCCTTCCTGGATCACATGAAAGAGCTCTGAGGATGAATCCTGACTCTCTACTGCCTGATGTCTTGCACTATTATTAAAAAATGTCCCCAGTGACTGCAAATGTGATGTAAAGTGCCACCAGCTCTGGATCCCCCTTCAAGGCTGGGGTGGTGACCATGGCCACCTTAGAAATACTGCTTAGCACCATAACAAACTGCTTTGCCTAGATACGCACTGTAAGCCTGTAATGAAGTAACATAGGGGAAGTTGCAGTAGCCCTTGCACATGCCAGAGTCCTTCTTACAGCATCTTAGATGGATGGTAGCTTCTGTTTTCCTGAGCAACATTGCTGGCTAGTTTACAAGAAGTGATAATAAAAGGGTTTGCTTTTACTTCATGATTTTGTGCTGGAATTGTATCATTTTGGATAGTATTTCTTCTCCAGGTGTCACTAGTTTAATTTTATTAAGAGAATAGCACCTATTCCACTGAAATCTGCTGAGATAAAGTAATTATGTAATGCAGAAGTTCTGCAAACTGGATCCATATATTGCCGATCCATAATTTGTGCTCTACATGTCTGAATTGGTTTTAGCACTCTGAGAGCCAGCTTATTTTATTTAGCTTCTGGTTAACACATTTAACAGGGAAAACTGAAAGCTAGAAGTGCATGCGTTTCAACTTCTTTCAAGTTTCATGAACATAAAAATAGGAAGATGTCCAAAAGAGGTGCATATATCACTTTTATGGCACAATGGTGCGGTTTTCAAAGCAAATTGGGTGTCTAGTAAAATGTGCAAGTGATGACATAGAATTAGACTGCTGTAAATGCTTCACAAATGTCATGGGTCAGCAGGAATAAAGCTGTCCACTTTTTTCACTTTGCTCAGCTAAACACAGGCTGCTCATATTGAGGTTTTTACCCTGTGAAGTGGCTTATTTCCAGGCATTTCACCTGTAAGCCAAATCCAGGCAGGAAGGGAGGAGGTCCAGAAGAGCCAAAGTTGTAAGATCCGCTTCTCTCTTCCCAAAGAAGCTGATCAAGTGCGCAAGAACTTTGCCTGGAAAAGGGTGCTGTAAGTTGGTCTTAGATGTGCAAAAGTCTGACAGCCCAAAGCCCAAGGCAACAACCTGCTTAGGGCTGGTCAGCGTAGGAAACATGTAGGAAACTAGGAACATGCAGGAAACTAGAAACAGATACCAGCTAAAAGCTGAGTCAGAATCACAGAATCACAGAGAGGTAAGGGTTGGAAGGGACCTCTAGAGATCATCTTGTCCAGCCCCCCTGCGTGAGCAGGCACACCTAGAGCAGGGGGCACAGGACCGCATCCAGGCGGGTTTTGAATGTCTCCAGGGAAGGAGACTCCACAACCTCTCTGGGCAGCCTGTTCCACTGCTCTGTTACCCTTACAGGAAAGAAGTTTTTTCTCATATTCAGGTGGAACTTCCTGTGTTCCAACTTGTGCCCATTGCCTCTTGTCCTGTCATCGGGCACCATTGAAAAGAATCCAGTCCCATCCTCCTGACACACACCCTTCAGATATTTATAGGTATTGATAAGATCCCCCCTCAGTCTTCTCTTCTCCAGGCTGAACAAACCCAAATCTCTCAGCCTTTCCTCATAAGGGAGATGCTCCAGTCCCCTGATCATATTTGTGGCTCTCCGCTGGACTTGCTCAAGCAGCTCCCTATCCTTCTTAAACTAGGGGCCCACAGCTGGACATTGTACTTCAAATGGGGCCTCACCAGGGCAGAGTAGAGGAGGAAGATGACCTCCCTTGACCTTCTGGTCACACTCCTTTTTATGCAACCTAGGATAAACTGACTGAGACATAACAGCTGCAGAAATAGAGCTTCTGGGTAATCTTTCAAAGCAAAGCACCAGTTTTCATCAATATAGGATGTCATATAGGAGTTATAGAGGAAGTACTGGGGGCTCTGTGGACTCCAAGTTTCTGCTGATGGTTTGAAAATCTGCCATGCCTGCAAACAAACTACTCAAGTTGAAGACACACTGTGACTGCCATGTCCTATGAAATTAAAAGTGCTTTACACTTCCAGTTTAAGAAAGATCTTAATAGATGTTATTACCAGAGTACTGAAATAATAGTGCAAAACCTGGGGAGAAATCACAATCACTACTGATGTTTCCAGATCACTTCTTTTTTCTAAGTTCATCTGAATGATTCCTGATATTCTAGTTAAAGGTTTACAGATTTCCATAGCTATCCCAAACACAGTCCTATAACACTGATGAACAATGAGATATTTGGAATAAACTTTTCATAAATATTGCATGAAATTTTGTATCTTTACATTCCACCAATAGAGGAAAGCAGCTTTTAAAGCAATATATTGTTCATGCACCACAACTGCATTTAATAGTTTTCCGCTGTATTGCTTTTGGTTCATTAACATTCATACTGTTGTCTGCCACCTCATTTGTTTCAGTGTTTGCTTTGAATTTGCCTTCCTGAAATAGTTTCACACTGTGCTTGCTCTGGCTCATCTGCTCTTTCTATCTGACTAATGTTTTTGCTGTATGTGTATATTTTATATATTTATGTAGAGTCTGTGCTGACTTATGCACATCCATACACACAGTTGCCTTTTGGGGCAAAATCAGACAGCCCAAATTCAGTTTTGTGAGTGATCTTTCTTAAGAATAATGGAGTCAAGTATTCTTTCATCACAAGTACCGCTTATTAATAATTAACATGTAAATAATTTCCTTCTCCCCAAATAGTTTGTTTGCTTGTTCTAAAACTTCTGTCCAAGGCTTGAACCAAAGCTAAAATTAAATTGATCCTCCACCTCCGTGCCTGTCAGAGGAGTACCGAAGATCCAGTCCCTTGAGACACAAAGGTCTGATTTACAAGAATTTTTTTTATATACAAAGCAGAGGACTTGATCTCATTTAGCCCAAATGGAATGGAGTTATCAGGCTGCAGTTACAATCAGAAGATGCTCTTTTGCAATCACCAACAATGCCATAGACAATAACTTATGCTGTATACACATGGAATACATGACAATTTCTCTAGCAAAGGCCTTTTACTTTGCACAGTTTAGAGGTATCGGGATATTCTTACAGCCTGCAGCTATACTCCTTCTTGTTCTTCATGGATCAAAGTATCTTAAGAAAGGAAGAGATAATGCTCTTCTAACTTATACAAACATCCAGATCCTGCCATTCATTTACAGCTGCTTTGTGTTGCTTTGCAGGAAAAAAAAGTGGAACAGAAAAAGGCTTAGATGATGAGCATTCTCCATGCACACGAAAATCCCTCAGTAGCACTGACACAGCATATTGGCTTCTTCATCACCCTTTGACTATCTATTTGTGCAGTCAATGACAAGAGGTGTATTGATGACAAAAAACATAAATGTCAGATTCTATCCCTTTAGCTCAGACTCTTAAATAACATGCCACCCAAAGAAGCAATTTAGCACTGAAATTTCAAGTCTTCATGATAAGATTTTTTATATCAACTGTGAAAAGTGAGCATCAAATCTTTCAGATATTCAACCTTGATAAACCAAGTGTATTTAAAATTAAAAAAGTAGTCTGCCCATCTACATCCCACTGTTCTGAACTGTTTCACAGTTAAAGCATTGTATAAGGGTCTAAGTGTCCAGAAGGATATTGCAGATAGCTATCACAGTTAGTATCAGTAATAAAATTGGTCAAATGTTAGTTGAGACTAAAGGAAGAACTAAGGGTAAGAGTCTCTGTGTAAATCAGATGTTTTCAAATAAACTGAACTCTGTCCTAGAATCCTAGGGCAATAATAATTTCATGACATTTGATACTTATTCTGAGAATCTGTAGAGGGTGGGTGAGGTACCAGAAGACAGAAAACCAGTAAGCACTGTGAATATCTTTACAGAAGAGAAAAGTGAAGATTAGAGGAAAGGAACAATAAAACTATGGACTAGACAGATAAACTACAGTTCTTGAAAAAAAATCTAAGAACAAATAACCAAACTATTTGTAGACTGCTGCGATGGATTGACCGTGGCCGTCAGCCAGATGCCCACCAAGCCACTCTCTCACTCACCCTTTTCAGCAGGGCAGTAGGAGAAAATAAGATGGTAAGTCTCACGAGTCAAGATAAAGACAAGGAGATCACTTACCTGTTGCCATCATGGGCAAAACAGACTCAGCTTGGGAAAAATTAATTTAATTTATTGCAAATTAAAATAGATTTAGACATTGAGAAACAAAGGCAAAATGAACACTACACCTTCCCCCCACTCCACCCCTTTTTCCAGGCTCAGCTTCACCCCTTCATTCCTGACCGGGGTCCCTCCCGGGGCCGCCGGGGAAGCTCTGCCGGGGCCCCCGCCTGGAGCACCTCCTCCCCTCCTCCCGCCCTCTCTCCTCCCCTCGGGGCTGGCGGGGCTGTTTCTCACCCCCTTTCCCTCAGCCCTGGCTGCCGGGCAGCCTTTTGCCCGCCCTCCCGCGGCGGTGCCCGCCCGTGGCTGAGGGGCTCAGCCCTGCCCTGCGGGGGGGCCCTCGGGGCCGGCGGGAACCGGCTGGGCCCGGCGCGGGGCCGCTCCTCACAGGGGCCGCTCCTCACAGGGGCCGCTCCTCACAGGGGCCGCCCCCACCGGCCGCCGCTGCTGCTGCTGCCGCCGGCACCGGGGCACAGAGGCATGAGATGAGTACTGAAACTGCTGAAAGGTAACAAGGGAACAGGAGATAGCCAACACAGATTTGTCAGGAACATATCATGTCAAACAAGTATCATTTTGTTATACATAGGTAATTAGGTTTGTAAACACAAGAGAAGCAGTAGGTGTCATGTCTTGATATCATTTAGGCTTTTGACACAGTCTTATATGACATCCCCAGAGCCAAGTTAGGAAAAATATGGGAGACTTAATAGATAAAGCCTAGTTGAACAGCTGTAAGAGAACTTTAATTGCTAGGAAATTGTCAAAATCCAAGGATACATCAGGCAGGGTACAGAATGGGTCTGCCCTTGTTCTGGTTCTGTGAAACATTTTTATTAACGGCTGGGATGAGGGAGCAGAAGGCATGCCTATTTCACTTACAAACGACACAAAGCTAGCAGGAACAGTGAGTGTAGCAGAGACCAGGATTATAATTCTAATGATTCTGCCAAACTGGAGGAATGGTCCAAAAAAGAAAAGGATGAAACTAAATGGGGGAACCACCACAGAAATACAAGGTGGGGAAGAGCTAGCTGGGAAGTGCTGATTCTGATATGCATTCAGTGGCTGCAGGGGATCACCACACAAGTCAAAAAGTCCTTGCAAAACAAGAACCTCTCTTGCAACCAAAGTGGGGGTGGGGACTGTTTTCTAGTATGTGATATTTAGCTAACCCAGTAGTCCTTTCATTCAGTTCAGCCAGTAAACTGTGTCCTGTTTGGGGTCTACACACCAAGAAAGAGTTGGATCTGTCAAAAACAATCCAGAAGACTGAAACAGCAATGATCTAGAAAACATTACCCAGGAAAGGCTGAAAGAACTGACACTGTTATACTAACGAAAAAAAAGTGGAGGCTGACAGGGGTGAGGAGACGAGCAGAAGGGGAGGCACCAGAACAGACTTCAACTGTGCAAAAGGCAAAAGCAAAGAGGAAAGATATCAACTGCTTTTCGTGTTCATTGCCGGCATAAGAACTGTGGAATTTGAACAGCAACAAGGAAGATGTTGGTGAGCCACTAGGAGAACCAATGGGACAAAGAAAGCCCTGGAATAGATTTTTCCAAGACCTTGGTTCACCTACACATATAAAATAAGGCAATCCAAATCTTCTACACCAGTTCCTATAATTAAATCCTCTCACAGTATGAAAGGAAACAAACAGATGATATTGATAGCAGTTTACTTAATCTAGGCCAGTTTTTCACTTACTTAGAAGAAAGCAGCAAATCCTGACAAAATTATTCTCTGAACCCTTAAGGTAAGGAGGACTTTCCTCTGCAGAGCACAAGAAATATGAGGGGACATGAAGAATAATTAATTGGAACCTCTCATTAAACAGCAGAGCCTAAGAGATAACTTTGTGTCATCCGGAAATGTTCTCAGGAAGTGACATTGTCTCAAATGAAAGTCCAGATGTCGATTAATTGCAATTCAGGCAACCGTGAAACTAAACAGAAAGTGACATGAAGGTGTGAAGTCTCTGCAAAATGTCCCTGTAGGATTAAAAGGGTAAAACGTTTTGAATGAAGATAAGTAGGACAAGAAGTTTGCCACATCACATGTTTTCCCATTTAGGAACTGACAGGATGAACCACAAGCAGTTGCCTTGAGCACTACTTTATATTCAGGGTGTGAAGTTAAGTAAGGAAAAGGAAGTGCAAAGAGAGACATGGTTTAATGCTGGAAATTATCAGGGCTATCTGAAGTGAGTCAATTCATGAGATAGGAAACTGGGAACACTGGGGTAGAGAGCTGAGTATCAAACTATATTTTACCTTTCTTTAAAAAAGAACATTAAGGTAAAAGCTTTAAAGTTTCTTTTATGTTCAGCATAATCTAAAGATTAGAGATAGCTGGTACTTTCTGTGAAAACTCATGCTCAGAAACAGTATGTTTGAGCAAAAGAATTGCCATGTTTAATTATATCACTGTTCCACCTAATTTGGTACCTTTTCTTCAAGACTTACTAGGACCTCAAAATGTGTCACAGCAAAGTATGAGAAGCACCATATAAGATTTCTCTGCCTTTAGGGAACATGTCTTGCCAACCTCTGTTATTTAGTAGCTGGTTTATGTCCTGAATCATGAGGGTTTATATCCCACATAAATTTTCTATCCAGCCTAATATAACTGTTCTCCTTATTCACAGTGTTTATTTCTGATACTGTATCTTGTGGTAATGAGTTAAGTATGCCAGTTAGTCATTGTACTAAAGGGAAATTCATTTCATTAGTTTTAAATTTGTTTCCTTCCAAATTCATTGAATCTCCTTTTGTTCCTCTCTGATACAGTGACACAGCGTATGTTAAAATTAGTCATTATTTTATGTATCACTATCAGTGTTCTCTCTTATTACTAGTCTTCTCAGTGTCATTTCACAAGATTATTTTTTGTGCTTCCTCTGTGAAAACAAAGCATTCTGGATTCCAGTTTTTAAAAGACATACTTTTAATTTGTACCCGTGTCTTACCACATACGAGCATATGCTCACAAAACAACAGAGCCTGTGTTCCCCAAGCAAATTGGGATGCCTGGTTCTCATGTCGTTAAAAAAGTACAAATTGCATGCGTTATTTTTTGTGTACCTAAAATTGGGATTCAAGTTTAAAGATCAAGTTGTAAATGTGGATATTTCATTCAGTTAAACTGCCCTTGAAAAGGCACTGCTTTCATGACATGCATTTTCATTAGATCTTTCCATAGTTTGTCTATTAACTTCACTGCATTATATAGACTTACATGATGAAGGTGGAAATGTGTGTGCTCAATTTACCCAAGTTTTTGCACCATTGGTATCATTCATGCCAGACCAACAGTGCAATAGAAGTTGCAAGAACGGACAAAGCCTGTTCAAAAAGGAACACAGAGAAAGGGAAATTAAGTCAGACAGGAGCTGTTTGGGATAAGTGTTGTAAAATTAAGAGCCACCTGGAAAGAGCTATCTGTCTTCAAAAAAAAAAAATACTAGCAAGGTGTAGGAACTGATGATACAGCTAACAAGACAGGTGGATCCTGGGAGAACTGCAATGGAGGTATATTGTCACAGAGTATAGATGATGGCAGCAGGACCAAAAGCCACAGGGAAAATATGTTAAAAAAATTGCAAGTTCTTATGAACCTCAAGGCTCCCTAAAGGTAGTCATTAATCCTGAGACTTTTTACATATGTGATGTAAATTTTGATATCTCAATGGGAAAACGCAAGAAAGAGCTGCTTTTTATGGGATTTTCCTAATCGCCATGCCCCAAACCACACAAATAGGAGCAGAGCTGGGCTGACACACAAGAGTGCTGACTAGAAGCCTCTGCTTTCTGCTTTTAGGAGTGGCAGTAAAGCTAAACGTCAAGTATGGTATTTTGTTAGCAGCCTAGTGAATAAAAACATTGGATGTGCCTCATTTTGTTGTGTTCACAATACCAAACATGTAAAATATGCAGTGATGGATGACTCCTAGATTAACTTATTCTCAAATGTTTTTCATTCTTACATGGCTTTCAGTAAATAGTAGTAAAATAGCCCATGTAGGGATCTGAAAAAAAATTAGTGCTGAAATAGATAGTAAATAGTCACTTTGCCCTGACCCTTCACTATAAAATCTGGATGGTTTAGCAAACTTTTGGGACAGGCCAGCTGTTTGGCATCATCTGCCATGCTGATGCTACAGTAAGTCAAACTACTCCCTTCAGATGATATTCAGCTGTTTCTAGTATTGTTACTTCAGACAGAAGTATATCACAAGGACCTGATTCTAGTTTGCACCATACCCTTCTACTGTGCTCTGGAAGAGCAAATGAGCCTGAGACAGGACCTTAATTCTATTCATATCAACTACATGGTCCTGTTACAAAATTGATTAATGTCAATAGGACATAATGTCAATGGAAATCAGGCCCAGCAATGTAAGCCCTATATTTTGCTTATTCCATGATTTCAAATTCAAAAAAGAATCCAATGTTCTCTGTAAAAACTGAACCAAATGAAATTATTATTTAAAGGAGTGAAGCAACTTTTCAGGCAAAGGCAATTGAATATGTGGAAATCAAGTTTACTTGATCAAATGACAAGCAGAACAAAATCAAATTATGCACTCTACTAAAACATTCTTTTAATAACAACAGAACAAATCTGAGCCATCCAAGTTTCCCATGGGTTTTATTAAAGTAACATATTCAGCAGCTAGCTTCCTAGACCCAGAAAGGAGCTAAACACATCTCTTCCCCTGCCTTACTTTTCAGTTTTGATGGATTGCTAATTGAAATGAGATAAGTGTCTAAAAGGGGATTGGAATTATCAAGATTTCTGTGATTTGATTATGGATACTTTCACCTCTGGTTGACCAGATTATTTCCTGTGAAGGTCAAGGAGACTGAGGCCTCAATTCACCAATTTACCACGTCTGACATAAGACTAAGCACATGATTATGTTCTATGGCTTCATTAATATGCAGTTGCTAAAATTCTTCCCTAAGCTGAAGCTAGAAGGTCTTCATTCTTTCACAGCTGGTAGAAAATATGTCGTGTGTCTCACTCTATTTCCTGTTGCACACAGACGTGCAACCGAAAATGACCATCAAAATGGAAAAGCCATGGCACTGTTATCATATTGGGCAATGATTAGATTACCCAGAACGGTTTGCTAGACCTTTAACACCAACTTACAATTCAGCACTGACAGAAGAAAAGATGATATCAGACATTCAAAAATACATAAACAAAAAGAAGTGTGAATTGAAAATGACACCTCTTTCAGACTCCAGAAAAAATAGTCTCTACTACTTCAGTTAAATTTAGAGTGAGGTTATGAGCTGAGAACTGATTAGATAATCTAGTTCCCATTGATTTTTGTCAGTTACAATTTACATTTATAGAATACCTTCAAAATAAGTAATCTTACTCTCTGCTTCACATAAACACTTAAGAAATCAGTGAAGTCTGGTGTTAATGTCTCATGTAGCATTTTATATATGAAAAAAGAAGAAAGTAAACCCAACACTATCAATTACGATAAATGGACTTGATATAATGATAAAATATATATTCCTCCTTAGAATAAGCCTCACCCTAGGTAACTGGGAGCTAAGAGCTACTTGAATATTATTCGTTGGTAATATAGCAGTCTCTCTCCTGTTAAAACCATATGGGTTTAAACCACTTTAAATTTTAATGCATCAGGCACCAAGTTTTAAATTAAGAATGAACCAGTTATTTTGTGTAATTCAAGAAAGGCCATCTATCTTGCTAAGTTTTCAAATTTTTCACAGGTCTCATTTTGCCATGCTTAAGACATATTGTACGTTATCACTTCATCTATCATATATTATTACAGATAAAGTTGCACATGACTTCTAAAGGATAAAGCCTCTGTGCTGCAGTCTTCAAGAACTACTCCAGAAGCAGAAAAAAACTCAAGGAAATCAGTGAAAAAGACAAGGATAAAATAGAAGCAGAGGAAAGAAGAAGAAATTAAAAGAAAGAGGGCTTCAAGCAGTCTGCTTCTCCTTAATGAGACTAATCCATATGTTTGTTTCTGGTTTGCCATGTTTTCTGTTGTTAATAGATCATGTGGGGTTTTGTTGTTTTCTTTTTTAATCACTCTACATAATCCTCCTATTATTTCTTTTTCTATTGCATTGCAGAAAACATCACCATGCTATTTCACAGGCAAAGTGATTAGACTCTCCCAAGGTTGTGTGACTGGCTGAACACAACTGAATACCAGAAGTTGCAGGCTGCTCCAGTGCCTCTTTTAGGCAGCAAGCCATTAGCATCAGAATACCGTGACTGGACATGGCCACTGAGAATCAAAGTTTTCCTGACCTTAGGCTGCACTTTTATTGTCTTTGGAAGGGAAGGTGGGGAG
>VZTV01062265.1:1945-16076 GCA_013400875.1 Anhinga rufa
AGTGGCTTATTTTAATTTAATTCAGTATTTTTCCAATTCATATTAAAAGAAAAACAGGTTGGTGTAACTCACAGCAATTACCATGGTAATACTGGTATACACTAACTTACCACTACCAAGAATTCAGGAGTATGCCAAATGAGTACTCTTTGTATTTCTTGCAGGATTTCTCTTTAACAGGATAGATTTCTATTGTCTTTTTCATATCACTGAGAACACAAACTAATTAGAGATTTACAAAGTCCTTAGTGAGCAAATCATGGATAAAGAGCAGTGTGTGGAAATAGTATAATTTCTTCTGTTTGCTTTTGTTTCTTCTGCCACTGTGAGAACTGAACCAGACCTATGGAAACAAGTCCATTCTACTCAACGGTGCTGCATTATTTTGTCTGGATGAGAGCAGGGAGAATGGCCATTTTCTCTACGGGGCATGAATTCTCTCTGTCCTGATTTTACAACATTCAGCCTTTGACTCCAAACTGTTCTGGGGCTGTGTGCGTTGCCATCATGTGAATGTACAAAGACACCATTTGCAATAATAATGAAATTACGAGCCAGCGAAATAAAGGTTTTTTTTTGTTTTGGTTACACTGCTTGGAGTGAATTTTAAAAGTTGTCTACTACATACTTTTATAGTAAAAAAGATAAGGTAAAAAAAGAGAATATTGGTCACAAATAGCAATTTTCAACACCATTTAAATACAAAGGCTTCAAAATACCAGATATTTTTCCTTCTACCTGAAATAGAGAAATAGCTTTGATACCAAAATATAATTCACAAAACAACCTTTTTCTAAATGGCCCCTATTCTGGATACAAAAGTGTTTACTGGTATGCATATGCCCACACAAACAGTCTTATTAGTTTCTCTTATGTTTTTTTACGTAATCATACTGATGAAAAGTAACCAAATAGAGAGTGTTTCTTTCTGTTTTGTGTCAGTCACAAAACCAGAATTAGGAAGGTTACATTTCAGGTTAAAAATCTGTTTTGCAAATCTGCTTTGATAGCCCTACTTTTTTGGTAGCTTTATTAAAAAAACCCCAAAGACCAAACCCACTAAAAGACATTATTCTGTTTTAATTTTATGTGCATTTCTGCTGTTCCGATTGTTTGCGTTATACTTTTAGAAATCTGAAAATACTCTTTTCCCCTAAACACATTGTCCCTTCAGGTGGGGGGAGGTTGGTTTTTTTTTTAAGTTTGTGTTCTGAAAGGAGCTGAAATTGACACAGCTGGTTTTGCCAAACAGGAACAGCAATTTAGTGTATCTGTATGGTACATGGTACTGCCAAGTGCAAGGGATGCAGCCCTGGGATCAGGTGTGAGCTGGAGGCTGGGTATGTGTGGTGCTGCAGCAGTGTCTGACAGCCAGCAGGGTATCAGCTGCTCCTCTGGCACAAAGCAATCCCCAGGGCACAATCTCTTTCCTTTAAAAGAGAATGCGTTTACACAGACAGCCATGTTTGTGATTTATTCTATCACTTCGCTGTTACTCACATCTTCCACTTCAGTCTTGTTTATTTAGCCTCAAGACAGCATCTCTGATAAACTGCTCACTTCTAAAATAATATATGGACATATCAGCTTCATCCCTTTTCTTGGTCTGCTGAAGACCATTGTTGCAAAACTTGATACAACTTGTGTCACAGCTGGCCGTATCACAGGAGGGAACACGAATGGCCAGACTACACCACTGAGTTTAGGAAACTGCAAGCTCCCCAGGGTTAGACAGAGGATGCTCGAGAGAGATGAGCAACTGACAGAAAACAAAAGACCCAGTAGTCAAGTCACAGGGGTATTTTCTCCTGCACTCAAGCCAGCACTACAATGCTGACATACAAAAAACCAAACAGAGCCTCCCTGCAAAACTGTTCTAGGGTTAGAGAAGTGACTGACACATGGAAAGGTCTGGTCACGAAGCACATGAAAAAATCACAGAGCAATTTCTTTGGAAAGCATAGGGTGCAGGGCTGCAGTAGTGAGACATCAGGAAGGGTATTGCAGGCGGAAGGATCCCACCCTGGGCTATGGGGTGCACACAAATGCATACAGACAGAAAACAACCAGGAGGGACTGGAGCTCCACATGCAGCCACAAAACTATGGCTTTACTGCAGTGACTGAGACCCCAGCACCTCCAACTTTATATTGTTTTTAATTCCATTTACTCTAAACTATACTAAATTATGACCAAAATACATTTTCTTAGCAGTAGAGGAAACAAAAAAAATCAACCGCAAATTTAGAAATTCTATTTATCTTAAATTTACAGCATTACTACTGGGAAAAGTCAGCACTATCAAGCTCTGCTTCTCCAAAGCACAAAGACAGGAAGGAAAAATTTTCAATTAGTTGAATCAGTTCAGTTAGCATTGAACTCACTATGTTTCATTTATGCAATAAGAAATTTTAATAAAGGCTGAAACTGCTGCAGGTAAGTATGATGATATGTTGCTTAATATTACTAGAACATTTTGCCTATGCTCAACTGCACATCAACTTGCAGGAACTTACTATATTCAGAAACTTTAACTAATGGGTCTTCTTAACTTTGCAGGTATCACCATATGGAAAACATATCATCAAAACATGAAAGCAAGGAAAAAATTTAATCATATATTTGGCATTGTATCATTTTTACACAGATTTAGAAAGGGCTTGATATTGCAGGATGGATTGTTCCCACAAGAGCGTAAACCACTTTTTTGGGGTTTCTCAGCTGGAGTTTGTTGTTTTACATCATTGATGTGGCTACATGGGTCAGAGTGCCAACACAGCACAACACACATGCAATTTGTATAACACAATGTACAATCTGCACCTGAATTCAAATGGTGGGATTGCCTAAAACATCACCAGCTCAAGAATACTATATAAACTTGAGTTATGTTAAGAGTTTTTCAAGCTTAACAGCACAGAGCAAATGATCCCAGTGATAAAGGTTTAAATCCCTGCCTATTCTTCAATTTCAAGTATCAGAATACTGCTTTTGTGGACAGGTAATTTTCTCCACAGTGAGAAAATCTCATGCTTGGATGACCCACCTATATATTAGAAGAAACAAGTTTTTTTACCCTCAGTTTGCAAGAGCTTCCTGGAAGCTTTCCAACCCATCCCCTCACCCCCACACAGGGTCATGGCTGAAAACTTGCTGTTAAAAGAGATTTTACTTACAAGCTTTTTAGGAGTTTTGGGAAACTGCCATTGATTCTTCCTGCTTTATAGGCAGCCAGTCAAGCATTTTTTTTTCCCAAGAGATGGGGGTAAGGTAAGCAAATAGCATGTTAAAAAAGAAGACCAGAATTATTCACTGTCAGGATTAAGGGTGGTTCTTCAATTACCAGAATGAAGACTGTAATCAACTGATAGACATCTGATGCCTTCTGGGAACTCTGATCACGGAACTGAAACAAATTTTTTTGCAATGCTGTTTCTGTCACCTATCATAACGAATGAAAGGGTAATCAGCGAAATGGCAGGGTAAGGAGACAAGGACTGACCAGGTCCAGGTAAAGAGAAAAATTATTGTTGATACGCTGTAGACACTGCAATGACAGTGAGATGGCCTGTAAATCTCAAGAGCAACCAATATTTGAGCCCTGTAGGCTATATAACGTAAGTAAAATCATCCCCCCAAAGGATGTCTCTATTGTTCACTGAGCTAGTAGCTCAGTGCCACCTCTTTCATTAATAGCTATAATAAACAGTTTTGAGAGAGTGACCTGAGGCTGCAGGGACAAGGAAAATATTTGAAGCACAGGATACGAGACACAGTGATGAGAGCAGTGAGAGCTCTCACCAAATTGATCTCCCCACCACAGACAGAGGATGCTAATCCCAAACCTTTTCACCCTAACTTGTTGCAAAATAATACTTTTTTAAGGGGGATAGAGAAGGAATACTGAGCAGAACAAAAAAGAGATTATGTTCCCCAGACTGACAGACCACAGAGCCTGGCGTCATTTCTCCATAGTCATTTCCCTCACCTGTCAAGAGCATGTGTGTCAGAAGTATTTTAGAATAAGGAACATGTTCATTCCAAAGGAATAGGCATGACAATGGTCTATGGGGTGGGGAGGCGGGGGAGCAATCTAGTGGTATCTTAGCTCAAAGATCAGTAAATATGGATGAATATTTGGCTCCATAGTATGCTTTAAATTTAGGAAAGTGCCTTAGCATAAAATATGACTTCTTCCTGTACTAATGCTTAAATATTGGAAAAAGGAGGTGGAAGCAGTGGAAATATTGGAAAAAGCAGTGAAGAGCAATATCATCTCCCAGCTCTAGTTTTTCTGCCACTTCATTTACCCTCACCCTGCCTTTAATTTTATTTTCTTCTTAAGAGCATTTTATTTTTGCTTGACAAATTAAAAATTAATAAATACAACCAGGAGCTAGTACAAATAAATGAAGGAGTAAAAAAATAACCTCAGCACCAGAACTCATCACTGAGTGAAAACTACAGGCTGACATTTCATATAGTAATCTCAAATTGCAGCTACAACCACAGATGCTGGAAGAAGGCACCATTCTTTCATGCTCTTTACACTGTGGGAGATATCAGCCTGTGTCCAGGAACACTGCTGTCAGTAACTCTGGAGCCCAGGTAATTTTATTATCCCACAGAATTCATCACATTACCAGAGCACTCAGAGATAAATTTTGTGGAGGGCAGTTTAGAGGGACAGGTGAATAACTGAATTAGAGGTGGTCTCAAATAGCATGCTTTCCTCTCAGCTGAATTTCTGGGTCAAATCTGTAATCAGGCTACCAAAAAGAATAGTACTAAATAATACTGCTCTTATGAAAATGTATTACCTAGGAGATAAATCTTCATTTTACTGTTTGCTGTTACGTGTTTACATTGGAAAGGTGCGCCACAGTCACATCATGATACAAAACCAAAATGAGGGATAATGCCTAAAGAAAACAACATGTGGTACTGATGGTTGTGGGGATAGTTAATAAGATAGACACTTGCATGCTAGGTCAGTGGTTTGATACCAGGCCAGGTCAACCAGGCCTAAAGTTGCTGCTGTTTGTTAGCTGCTCTTGAGTCATTGTGACCCAAGTCGGTAGCTGCAGCCTCAACTCTAATGGGCAGATGTTCTTAGTTTAAATAAAAAAGAATAACATCATCATAATGGGTGTCCTTCCTTTCACCTTGAGCAGAGACTAACTTGGCAAGGAAGCTGAACTAGATCCCAGAAACATCTCCATAGTAGGAGTTTCCAGGCAAGCTGCTGGATGTGCCCATCTTTGCAGTGCTGGATGCCTTTGGTTTTGTAGAGCAGTCTGAACAGGCAGATCCTGGGCACATGAGCTGAGAAGAGTCTAACCCTACCTCTGTAGACAGCACACCATCGTTTTGAGTCTTATCACCTTGTTTCTGTACAAAGGGCTTAATCTGAAGTATGTGTTCTATAGGAGTCTACAGTCTCTAGGTAAAACTTGCCAATAATGGAGCATCTCATGGAGGAATTTACAAATTAGTCTTGTGATGATTGGGGGGCTGAAGCATCTCCCTCATGAGGAAAGGCTGAGAGACCTGGGTTTGTTCAGCCTGGGGAAGAGAAGCCTGAGGGGGAATCTCATCAATACCTATAAATATCTGAAGGGTGGGTGTCAGGAGGATGGGACTGGAATGTTTTCAGTGGCGCCCGATGACAGGACAAGGAGCAACGGGCACAAGTTGGAACACGGGAAGTTCCACTTAAATATGAGGAAAAACTTCTTTCCTGTGTGGGTGCCAGAGCCGTGGCCCAGGCTGCCCAGAGAGGCTGTGGAGTCTCCTTCCCTGGCGACATTCACACCCCGCCTGGACGCGGTCCTGTGCCCCCTGCTCTAGGTGTGCCTGCTCACGCAGGGGGGCTGGACAAGATGATCTCTTGAGGTCCCTTCCAACCCCTACCGTTCTATGATTCTGTGATTCGGTGATCATCATTACCCAAACTGTGTGTCCTGTTTTAATCAGAATTTGTCTAGCTTCACCTTCCATCAATGACTGCTATAGTTTTGGTTACTACAGTGAGGAGCCCTTCTCATTAAGTTTATGTTCCCCATGTAAATTCTAAATTAAAAGACTGACCGAGACACTTGTTAATCTTCCCTTTCAGAATCTAAATGGATTGACTTTATTGTTTCCCTATAAATGAGATTACCTAATTTCTTAACCAGTCACACATCACTGCTAAGGCTTCAGCAGTCCCATTTATTGACCTCTGCCTTGAGCTGTGTGCACCAGAACTTCATGTCACAATGCAGAGGCTGTCACATCACAGCCAAATCTTCAGGAACTGCAGTCTTTTCTACTGAACATGCTCCTGCTCATTCACAAGTGCTTAGTCACATGAGGCCAGAACTAACCCCCGCACTCCAAACCACAGTGAAATTGAAGACAATCAACAACTCAGTACTCACAACCCTAGACTTATATAAACAGGTGGGGATTTTTTATTTAATCAGTGCCAGTTTGATTTCACTGTGACTCAATATCTCCAGAAGTAAATTATCTCCTTAAAAATATGTGTACATACACACACACACACGTACGTGCATACCTACCAAAAATACCACTGACATTTCCAAGAGGCAAGCACACACTCCCACATTTAAGGGCAGATAAACATTTCAGTGCAAGCTCATTCAACTTCTAGCAGAGGGCAGCACTCATGTAACATCTTGGGAATGTTTTTTTCATCAGTTAGAAAGGAAGGAACCCATAAATAACATAAAACAAGCAAGACCTCATCACCTTATCTACACTTTTCTACAGCTGACACTGGAGCTGCCAGGAGTGCTGTAAATGGGTTGGTTCTTCACTGTACTTGAAGGGCTCTTGAGTACTAACACACTTGTGGCAGTTGGGTTTTTTCTCAATATGTATTGCAAGTGCATTCACAAAAGCAAAACAACCATCAAAAGTCACAGAGAAGTCTCTCTTTTTATTAAGTGTTATTCCCTGACCTAAATCAGTCTTTGCCTTTGAATCAGTTTATGTTACTCCCTATTTAGCGGATTGATTGCTGCTATGGCAACCGCACATCCTGCTGTACAGACATAAGTATTAGTCCTTGATACACTCCCTACTTATGTTCTCTCACCAAATGCACTCTGTGCAAGTTCAGAATTAGAAAATATCTGGGGAATTAATTTGCTTTGACATTGCTGTTATCTAGGTAGTATTGTTTTGCAAAGATAAAATAAGGCTGAAGGTGTAAAGTAAAGTTTACATTCATCCCGCTAACAGCAAGGTCTAGGAGCAGTACAGGGAACCAGCCTCCCCACATCAATTTTTCTTATCTGGGGTAGCAAAATATCAGCCCAACCTCAAATGTGGAGCACAGTTCAAAGAGCTAAGGAAAGACACTCGTGTGGTTTTAAGAAGTTCCTAGGCAATCCATCTCTCAGATATAAAAGGAGAAAATGGCATGGAAAGAATCAGACTTCTAACTATCTGTATGTGGCTGCTACTGGTTCAGTCTGCAATCCATGTAGAAATTGGTGACAAAGCCCAGAAGGGGCTGTATCAGTCTTGGAAACATTTGATGCTGTTAACAAAGGTCAAATGACAGAGGTTTGTGGGTTTCTGGCAAATAGCTATCAATGTTCATATCATTACAGCTAAATGGAAAGTGTCTGGTGGGAATAGGCCATCCACGAAAACAAGTCCTTCAGATATTCCCTTGTCAGGACCTTTGCTTTCATCCCACCAATTTCAATAACACTCTGCATGGCTGTTACAAATCCATGCTCACAGGAGACAAAGAACCCTTCCATGTTGGTTTTATAGGAAATCCCTTCCTTTCCTCATTATTTCATGGTCTGGACTGGCAGTCAGACTTTTATTGGCAGAGAGGACAAAAGCCCTGTAAAACTTCAGTGTGAACAAAACTAAAAGGTGTGTCTGGAAAACTTTTGGGAGTACAGATTTTAAATGGAGAACAACCCACTTTATATTTTTAAGCCTCCTTCCTCCACAGCTTTTGAGTGGGAAAGAGATACTTTTCATTCTATTAAGCTACCAAAGCTTGTATGTAAAACCACTGAAACTACCATTTTGTATTTTTATTTACAGGGATTTTCTGTAAAGGAAGAAGGACACCATTTTCATTCTATTCGCAACTGTTCTGAAGAGGCACTGTTTTCTTGGGCTTGAAAGTGACAGAAGCTTACTTTTCTGCACAAGACTTAAATCTATGTTGTTTTGTTTTTTTTCTTGAGATGCAAGAAAACACACACACACAAAATCCTTAAGCCACTAAACACGATGGACTGAAACCTCAGTAATAAAATGTAAATAACATCTCCAGAGAAAAAATCTTAACCTAACTTGTAAAAAAATATTTTGTAGAACTTTCTTAAGCAAAAGTAGGAGGATGTACTGACACTCATACATGGAAGAAAACAAGAGAAGCTGAGAAAGTCAAAGCTAATAGTCAAAGGCCATGGAACTCTCAAGTCTCTAGTGAGAATCTAGGTGCATCTTGATCGGTAGATACCCCAAAATTCACGTTCTTTTTTCCCTGCCTCCCCAATAACATAAAGCTCAAAAAGCAAAGCAAGACATAGACAGGGAGGGAAAGAAAAGGAAATAAGTTACTGTGTTCCTGATCTTCTCCTTTTTCAATAAAGAGTTAACATTCTCTAGACCAACTGCCAAATGGATCTCTTTGTAGGCATCAGTAGAACAGCAGCAGACTGGAGGAATTTATTGCAGGAATTTACCCCCTTCCAAAGGGGGGAAAAAGTAGTTACACATTGATCTACAAAGATCATTGCATGGATTTCTTCAAATCCGTAAGAAATTGCTGCAGACCAAGAGCTGGCAAATATTTATGAACTTGATAGCCCAGGCTGGGCAAAGACTACTCTTAGTAAATCCTCTGTTGTCCTCATATGAAAACATTTTGGCACCTGCCTGTTCTACTTGAAGCAGCAGCTGCTAAAAAGTGGGCCCTGTACAGCATCTGTCACTATTTCCTTTAATTACCTTCTCTTGTCACCTTTGTGACAAGCCCTGCACCCAGCAGTAAATGGCCCATCTATGACAGAAGCCTCCAAAATCACCATACTGCTGCAATGATCGGGCCAGTTGCTCGTGCAGCACATGTGACCATATGATTTTCCCTTCACCCCAAAATGGCTGGAACAGCTGGTCATTCTGCAGAATAGGACATTTTAGCCATGAAGAAGTCATTATAAGATGCTGGACAGAGATGTGTGAGCATGAAACTGATTTGCAGGCCAGTAAGGTAGGGATC
The DNA here is from genome assembly GCA_013400875.1 of Anhinga rufa. NCBI lineage: Eukaryota > Metazoa > Chordata > Aves > Suliformes > Anhingidae > Anhinga > Anhinga rufa. Next base: position 11,211 of record VZTV01062265.1, read on the forward strand.
ATCCTGCAGCAGCAGATTTGTCAGATGGGCAGAAACATGGTAAGACAAGCAAGAGTAGGCAAAGGTGTGAAAGGAGCAAGAGCTGGGAGCAACAACCTGAACGTGATGCAGTGAGAGAATAGGAGAAATAATAAACTTCACATAGGAGAAATCAAAACAAGTAGGGCAATGGGTAGATATGATTGCAGATGATTTCAGACACTTCAGTCTAAAGGGGTATTATAGGTGGTGGGAATGGAGGAGGTAGTACAGGAAGCTGTTTCAATAACTGAGATGAGAAAGGCATGGAATGAAAATTTCTACACTGTGATCAGAAAATGGAAGGCAAACCTCTATAAAATTACTAAGGGGAGAGAAAAATTCAGTGCACAGGCTCACCAATGATGGGCCTTCGTCACAGTGATAGAAAGAGCAAATGTAAACTATCCTGAAAGGTGCATTTGGCTATGCAACAGTAGATCTTGCAGCAATAGGGTATGCTATGGTGTCATCTGGAGGTTACAGGACTTGTTATGGCAAAGTTGCTAAGCTGGTCATTGGACTCCTTTATGATTTCATCACAGCTTCTTGCCACATGTGGTGACACTTATTTAAGGTATTTATCCACTTTTTAATGAAACTTAGAAGAAAACCCAGCTCTGAGTTGAAATGTGCACTTTGTGTGTTAATGAATTCAGGCAGAGGGTCTCTCTCAGCCATGTGAAAATATAAAAGCAACGATGGGAAAGCAACTTTTTGAAAAGTCATGTGGCAAATTTTGACAATCACACAACAGCTAGAACTTACACTGAGGCATGAATTGTCTCATTCAAGAGAAAGCTGTTTTTGTTTGTCATTACTGTGGTGCTCCACACTCACATAAAAAACTGCGTCGTTTCTTTTTTTACTAGCCTGTCCTGCAATCTCATGCAAAAAAAAATTTACAGGCACTTTTCAAGGGGCATATATATATATGCCTGACACATATTAATATATCATAGTTATATGAACTTATATTCATCCACCCCAGGTTACAGACAGACATTAACTGTTATATGTACATATACATACGTTATATGTATATATATATAATATAACATTAATATGTTATATTACAATATATTATAAGGTTATAATTAAAAACTCACTCAAAATATCAAACTACAAAACCTTATTACTTGCTGCTAAATAGTGTGCCCAGCAACAACAAGAAAAAAAAAGGGAGAATTTAGACAAGTTCATCCAGATATTGTACAGAGCAGAAGGAAGAGAATTTATCACCAAATTATTTCCAGAAAACTACTAGGTATGTTATTTAGGATGTCTGCAGGCAAAATGTATTCAGCGCTTGGCAAAAGATATATCTATGTGCTCCAATGTTTTGTGAAATCTAGTGATTCTGCCATTAAACCAAGATAGCAAGAGCTGACTTTTCTGTCTATATCTTGCATTTCTATCCAGTGCGGCCATGTGACCTTGAAGAAGTTGTGGCAGCACCTCTCAGGCATGTTAAGTCATTGATCAGTTAACAAACCATCCTCGAGAGCTGCATGAGCATCTGTGTGTGTGTGTGTGTGTGCATGCACACATCTGTTTTATGCTACATTGCTCATTCTTATCATCTCTTCACTTGGAAGTGCTGACTTTCAGTGTTCCTGTACTGGGGCATTTTTTGACATAACTACAGAAACTTCTTCCTGTCATCTCTGTTGTCCCTATGCATCTGCTTATCACAGAGGAATTCAAATGCACTAACTCTTTGTAGGAACAGTCTTTTTGCTGAACTTCTGTGCTTGTAACTGCAATTATACCCATCATGAATCTCACATGTATCATTTCTTTGCATAGTCAAGCCCAGAATAAGTGTTGCAAGGGCAGATTAGTAAGTGACGAAGAAAACATTGGCTGCCGCAGTGCAGAGGACTTAAATACCTGAGGTAGACAGATGGCACACTGCCCTGTGCTAGTTTACCTCTGCTTTGCTCCTTCACAATTTTTTTCTGTCTGTATGAAATGCAAGGTTAGACTAGAAGTATTTCATACCTGCTACACATGAAAGTCTTGATAGATCAGCTTTCCATATATAATGCAGCCTCCATTACAATGGAAACATTAACTTCAGCTTTTAAACACTAATATCTGTTGGGTTATCTGTTTCCACAGCTGCATGTTCACAGCTTACACAAACTCACAGAAAAATAGCCATGCAAAATTCAAACCTGTGTTGTGTAGTCATCGTATCACATCGTAATTAGCATTTCATCTCCAATACATAGAAGTTCTGTACTCTACAGGTGCAACATTTATTTTTCTATTGCACAAAGCTTAAAAGATTGACCAGCAAATCTGCACTGCCAGTGCTGCTCACACTGTAGGGCATTCTGAGATCCATTCTTCAGTTGCAAATTTTATGGAAATCATTCAGAGGCAGGTGGCAGCAGAAAGTCACTGAAGAAAAATGTTGTAAAAGAAACATCACACAGAAAGATGTAGAGATTTCATATATGGCCTTTTGTTTTTGTGGGTGTATGCTTGCATATATTAACACTGCTTTAGGAGGAAGTTTACACAGGCATTTGACAGGACACAAGGCAACGACATACTTTCTTCTAGGCCCAGATTCGTAAAGACAAGGAAACCAGTTTGCAGACTCAGTGAGAAAACTCTAGCCAGGCTAGATTACAGGAAAATCAGTCACAGATCTACCCTGTAATTTTTTATTTCTATTGCAAAAAGCAAAGTAGGAGATGTCCTAAATGGCTTTCAGAGTTGTCATAAACCTGACAAAAGAAGATACCACTATCCTCAGCTGACACCTGGAGTATCTTTTTCCAGTTCATCAACCTTGAAGATGTCAACCAGCTCTTTTCTAAAAGAGGTACCTACTCTACAGAAAATGGATACAGAGTGCATACTTCCCACCCACTTAACATGCAATCCCTTTTCTTAAGAACAGAATTGCAATTCTATACAGTGCAATAGCTCAGGTTCCATACAGAGTCTTACAGCCAGTGGAGCTTTGGCCCAGAGCACTGAAACTTCAATAAACTGACAGTGCAATACTACATTGTGAAAGCTTGTGATTTTACAAGATTTTCTTTCAAATCTGCAGTAAATATAAAACCAGACCTTGAGACTATTAAGTCAGAGTGTCATCTACTTTGTTGGTTCAGAATATTTAACAAAAGAACAGACAGAAAAAATTTTGGGTATTGACTAAAAGTTGACAAGGTGCAGCTTTGAAATGGAATCTGCTGGAAAAGTTCTTTTCAGAAACCTCCTGACTATTCATGTATTTCAACGGTACTGAATAAGGAAAAAAATCTGTTGATTTACTATTTTCCCTCATTAGCTAGCAACCAGAGTATGGTATGCAAAGTTCTTCAAATGAGGAATGTTCACTCAAAAAACTTATATATTCTTTCATTTAGCTGGTGCAATGAAGCATGAAAAGGCAAATAGTTGACTCTGCTTTACATGTTTGTTTACAATGACATGGAAATTCCAATGAACAAGCCTTCTAAACTTTGAATGCTTCATCCACATTTGGAAGTTATACCAGGATGCAAGTAATTATAATTCACGGTTCTAATTGTGCTTTTCTACCAATAAGCAAAAAGCCCTAAAGATGGCATAATTATACTGAAATAGAGGGTGCTGTTACCAATTATTCTGTGCACAGTAGATCTACTTCAGTACAACAAGTGTTTCCATACTGGTAGAACAGGATCTACCTGGGAACAGAGAAAAGAATTGTATTGTTCTTGTGGTTAACACCACTAGAAAGCCAGGATACTTTATATAGCAGCTGCCTTTAAAGTATCAAGCACATACAAAAGACAGAACAATTTATTTGTAAATGTCTGTGCATATTATTTTCTGAATAAATGTACTACATAGAAACTAAGAATATAAATATAACCCAAAGCCAACGTATTTTAGAAAGATCCTAAACTTCACTTGGCGTTTACCTCCTTCTACATAAATTTCTGCTTCAGCCAGAGATGGATTCTAGAGAATCTCCCTCCTGGCTTTGTTTCATGATACATTGCATTCTTGGTGGCCAGAGACCAAATTATCTTTCAGTAATGATGCCATAAATCTAATGCAGCTTCACTGAGCACTGTGAGGTTAATCTGATATATACAAAGTGCTCAAACAGAATTTAGCTCCCAGCTCATGCATAAAAATGAGAAAAGTTTTTGGAGTTGTTCTTTACAAGTGAACTTTAAGGTTCACTTTAAGATAACTAACTTTAAGATAATAGGACTTTGTCCTATTATCAAAGGCAATGTTTGGAAACAAAGGGTTCTGAGACACGTGGGTTTGGCAAGGAGAAAGGAAAAGCATTGCCATTTACAGAAGGCAGATGGAAATCACCCTAGGCGTAGATTTCTGCTAATTTCCTTCATGCACCAATTATGTTCCACAAATGGTCAACGACCAGCTTACGAGATGTTTTGCATTGTGAGAGTTGGCCTCTGCTCCACTGAAACACTGCCCCACAGTGTCATGTACCTGTGAGCCACTGTTTCCAGGTGCTATGACACAGTGTCCTGGGGGAAGAGGACAAGATGTGTTAATTGTGGGACAAGGTAGGTAGGGCAGCTTCAGGAGCAAACAGTGGCAACAAATGGATCGAGAAGATTAAGCTGGAACCTGTAAATTCCTCACCTAAATTCTTTAAGTTTAACTGGGCCAATTTAGCCCATAATCCTAAGAAAGCTCAGTGGGACCAATTTCCCAGCCCAGGATCATCTGAAGCTGGTTTAAAATCTGTATTGTCAATTCCAGCAGACAACTGATCCACTAGTTATTAGGAATGGAAATTGCAAAATAATCTTCCACATCAACCCACAGAATACGGCTTTAGACTTTCTTGTTTTC
>VZTV01062268.1:1241-35608 GCA_013400875.1 Anhinga rufa
CCCCGTGGAAGGGACCCACGCTGGAGTAGTTCATGAAGAACTGTAGCCCGTGGGAAGGACCCACATTGGAGACGTCTGTGGAAGACTGTCTCCCGTGGGAGGGACCCCACGCTGGAGCAGGGGAGGAGTGTGAGGAGTCCTCCCGCTGAGGAGGAAGGAGCGGCAGAGCCAAGGTGTGATGGACTGACCCCAACCCCCGTTCCCCGTCCCCCGGCGCTGCTGGTGGGGAGGAGGGAGAGAAATCGGGAGTGAAGTTGAGCCTGGGAAGAAGGGAGAGGAGGTGGGGAAGGTGTTTTAAAATTTAGGGTTTGTTTCTCATAACCCTCCTCTGATTTGATGGGCAATAAATTAAATTCATTTCCCCAAGTCAAGCCTGTTTCGCCCGTGACAGTAACTGGTGAGTGATCTCTCCACGCCCTTATCTCGACCCATGAGTCTTTCAATACATTTGCCCTCCCTCCTGTCAAGTGGGAGATGGGGAGCGATGGAGCGGCTTGGTGGGCACCTTGCATCCCTCCAAGGTCAACCCACCACAAAAACATGGAACGACTCGATTCCCTTGCAATTACCTGCATTTCTGAGATGATGATCTTCCAGTATCTAGGTCTCACAATTCTCTAAGATGCTTTCTCGTATTTTAATTCTAGATGTCTTCCTCTAGCACGAGGCAGAACACCCTCCCTAACATATCATTCAGTTCTCCATAAATAACAATTCTGTTTAAACACTGCAGGCACTACAGGTTCAGTATCACAAGTAATTGCACAGTTTTGAGGCTACGTTTCTAACCGCGTAGCTGGGTGGCCCTACTGGAAGGAGACGGATTACTCTGTGCTCCGGATCCACTGCCCTCCGTGGCACAAAAGGAAGACGGCTGTGTCTGGGGGAAGGCAGGAAGCAACGCGCAGAGCCACACAAGAAGTAATGGAATATGCCCAGTGTATACATGAACTTCTGTTTAGCTTTAAAATCCCACACCTCTTAAACTTTTCTCTTTATAGCATGAACATTTTCTTCACACTATTTCCTTCACGCCATGTGGGCTGACACAGTTGAAAAGTAGGCCATACAAGTTTTGCATGAGTAGCGTACTTCTAAAATTGTTCTGGCACTTTGTTTAAAGAGCCAGGTTGTTCTCGGCTGGTCCTTGGGCAGCAAGGCGCGTTCTGAATCTGTGACCTATTGCATTTAAGATTCCTGTTGGAAGACCACAATTAACCTTGACCGTGTGAAAACTGAACTTGTTTTAAAAACATACAAACATTTTCAAAAAGCTTTGTGCTTATCGTGAATTTCTTCTGATCGTTGCACGTACAGCTAAAATTGGCTTCAAATTCAACTTCCACTTCAGGAATGATCTGGAGAGAACCTGGATTATCTTTTTCCCTGTACCAAATCAAGCTCCGATTTGAACCAACAACTCACGCTCATCCAGCTTCATTACCGTATCTTTCAGCAGTACGACGACTTCAGGCTCTGTAGTTCTAGCGATCACCAGAGTAGCAGCATGCATTAGTCAGCTTTTTAATGTCACTGCAATAAAGCCATGAGCCTGAGAGCTCCTTTCGTTGCAATTTCATGGGCTCTAGTTTATAACACATCCGTGCGGATGTATTATAACTTCCGTACCCCAGATGGGAGCAACTTGCCACTTATTAGCAATCAACCAAAAGTGAACTTCTTAATCAAATCCCTTCTTTTTTCCCCGCTAAATTAGATGGCACGCTTTCATTGATACTGTTGTATGATTTCTTGGAGTTATAATTTCGAGAGGCCTGTAAAGCTGCGTGATATTACAATAAGAAATACAAACCAGATACAGGCAAGAAGTTTCAAGTTTGGATGCTGAAGATGATGGAAATTGTGCATGTTCAGCAAAGGCAGAATGAGACACGTGTTCTGATCTCTTAATGGATTAAGCTCCCAAATATCTAAAAAACTAGTGCACGCAAACAGAGAGCAGAAAATAACATTCAACACTTAAAACAATTGAAAAATTAATGAAAAATATTAATATTTATGTGCTATTTTTTCCATTTAGGAAGACAGACAGACTTATTGGCATCATTCCGTTCAGACAGCTTATTTAAACCACGGTTAAAGGTAAATCTTACAGCATAATGTATTGTCCTTTCGCATTCATCAACAGGATAATCTGGTTTTTTCCATTTTTTTTTCTTTAAAACAATACACATTTGGTGCACGCACGGTTATGAAAACCTACATGTATTTTTCTATACTATTCGGAGTTGAAAAGGAAGCCAAAGTATTACTCCAACCATTTCAAAAATATATTTGCGCTTTCCTTTTATTTCAGAAATGATTGTATTCTAATAGATAAATGGTAGTTGATAAGTAAAAAGATCATTTATTGCTTTGTGCAAAATCTCAAATAGTATCAAATGCAACTTTAATTGCACCAACTTGTCCAATGCCACAAAAATAACCTGGCCTGTTATCTCTTTCCATCAGTCCAATTATTCTTTTAGAGCCTCTACTTTGTTTCGAAGTGCAGCTGCTTAGTACTGGTAAAAGCGTTATGCACCTGGAAATACATTTTCCTCTCAAGGGCCTTGCTGACTTACAAGCTAGCAACAACTACCTTCCGCAGCGAGTTTCCAGTTTGCAAAGTCACTCATTAAAATTCACGTTCCTCAGTGTTTATTGCTTTGTTCCTAAAGCAAACACTGGAAAGTGCTGTTGGGGGAAGGAAAATAAACAAACCTGCCAAAGAACTTTGTGAATAAAAGTAACAAAACAAAGTACATTATCAGATTTGCCTCGTTGTTCTTCGCCTCAATACGGTGCCACAGCGTAACGAGGCAATCAATGTATAATGCATTAGCAGTGAAAGGATCCCCTTCCATGACATGAATGAAACCGTAGGTACGTTCTGCCTCAGCGTATGCCTTTCTGTGAAGTCTGCAGAGCTGGTACAGGGGTAAAGAGAAACTGATTTAGCTTGGTTTTGCGATGTTTTGGATGTTTGAAGTTATGAGAATTGAATTTAGGCTGAATAGCCAACCGTACCTTCATTCTAATGTAATGCCCCTGTCAAGCAGTAACTTACTTAAACATACACTAGCAAATACCTTCTAAACCTTTATGGAACTTTAAAATGCAAAAACATTTACAGAATTTTACCCCATACCAATATAACTCACTTTTAGCAATTTTCTTGTCGTCTTAAAATTACATTCCACAAGCTAGAAAGGGGAGGCCTATTCTGTATTGTCTCTTCCGTTGATATTTTTTCTATCAGATTCTGCTCTCGTTGCTTTTATTGCCTTACATTCTCACGCAGTTTTTCCACAGAATTTTCTTCTTCATGAAAGATGTTCTTCGGACTTTTAGGTAAGAAAGCTTTAACTCCATGCATATAGGTCACTCTAAACAGGTACGCCTGGGCTGTTCGTCATGACTAGGGACGGCGTCTGACTCCGCCAGCGTGAAGATTCCTGCCCGGCCCCCTGCTTCCCCCAGCCTGTTAACTGGCCGTAACTGCCTGGGGCAAATGTGCTTCTTGTGCCTTTCACAAAAGAGCTTCCACACAGGAAACACCTCCTAACCACAGTAATTATTTGGGTAGATGTACTTATCTGAGCCACGGATCAGAGACCGCACACAGATAGATCCTAGCCCTGGACTGCGAAGGGGTAAACTTCCGGAGCGCATGCATGGTGTCCTGGTCTCAGCTAGGACAGAGTTAATTTTCTTCGCAGTAGCCAGTACGGGGCTGTGGTTTGGGTTTGTGCTGAAGCAGGGGTGATAATGCGGAGATGTTTAGTTGTTGCTCAGCAGCGCTTACACCAGTCAAGGACTGTTTCAGCTCCCCGTGCTGTGCCGGGGGCACGGGAAGCTGGGAGGGGACACGGCCGGGACAGTGACCCCAACTGACCCCAGGGATGTCCCACACCACACGGTGTCATGCTCGGTGTATAGAGCTGGGGGAAGGAGGAGGAAGGGGGGACATTGGGAGTGATGGCGTTTGCCTTCCCCAGTCACCGTTACGCGTGATGGAGCCCTGCTGTCCTGGGGATGGCTGAGCACCCGCCTGCCCGTGGGGAGCAGGGAATGGATGCCTTGGTTTGCTTTGCTTGTGTGCGCGGCTCTTTCTTTCCCTATTAAACTGTCTTTGTCTCAACCCATGAGTTTCCTCACTTTTACTCTTCCGATTCTCTCCCCCGTCCCACCGGGGGGGAGCGAGCGAGCGGCTGCGTGGGGCTTGGCTGCTGGCTGGGGCTGAACCACGACAGTCCTTTTACATCTCCGCATTATCACCACTGCTTCAGCACAAATCCAAAACACAGCCCCGCACTAGCTGCTACGAAGAAAATTAACTCTATCCCAGCTGAAACCAGGACACATGGCTGCACCAAGTCTGGCTTTCTGTGGTCCACAGGGCTAGAAGAAACACAGTCAGGAAAGCAGGACCCGAATACATACACCTAGTGATGTAGGGAAAGGAAGGAAGGAAATCCAGGTACGCGCTGGGTGGAAGAGTAGTTTAGGGTCCTAACTTAAGGATGTGCAGATGTGCAATAAGATGATGAGGAAAATAGGTGAGTCCACTAGTAGTTTGTGGGAGAAGAGTGTGGATAAGGCAAAGAGCTGTTCCCTGCAAATGACATCTGATAATCCTCATTTGAAACTATTCTGAAATTCAGCAAGTCAAGCTGCCAAGTCTCCCGCTCTTCAGCCATCATTAGCTATGCTAAAACGACCTTCTCAGATGAACTGCTTCCTTATCCTGTTCAATGCTTCCCAATAAAACTTCATAGCAGAGAACTGATGACACAAGCAATAGCCCAAGGAAGCAAAGCAGCTAAAAGTGAACGGAATGACTAATAAATGGGTTGAGAAAGTGGAATGATAGGTATCTGGGATAGGATAGATCCCACTGGACTAGGCGATCTGAATGCAGTTCTTCACCCTTACAACATTTGGATTACTATACACATATCCTGACCTCAGACAGTGCAAGAACTTCTCCTTTTCCAAAAGTCAGCAGCTGACAGCCTGCTCAAGAGGCGTCTTTACAACAATCTCGGCACAGTCTCTTCTGCTTCACCCTAATGCAAACCATCTCAGCACTACTCGGTTTCAGTCTGTGTGCAGGGCTGGCTAAATACGTAGGCCTTGGCATTCCACTATTAATCAAAATACCAGAGGATAAGGATTATTTGACTGAACATAGTCAAGATACAAAGCAAACTTCAAATGAAAGAAGCAGAGAGGACGCTTCCATTAGCTTTAAAATGGTAAAACAGGCTGTGGGCTTTGACAGCCAAATACTTGTTTTGCAAGGTATTAAAGCCCAGACTAGTTTAAGACTTATTTTTTAAGAGAAATTTCTATTTTGAATTTTAACCAATCTGTTTATCATGCGCTCTACTCCTTCAAGGACAGATCTATTATTTCATACAGGCTCTCAATCTCGCAAAACCCCAGGGGAACTTTATTAGTAATAAAGCCTGGCACGTGGTATGTGCTAATACTTGGGTGTACCTGGTAGAATAGCTCTGAAAAGTTTTTTCCCACAAAATAATTTATTTTTTAGCCTTAGCGAGAACAAAATAACTTCAGCTAGGTATCAACCACGTATTCCCTTCCAGCTTCAGTAAACATCTCGCTCTGGATGATTTTGATTTCTACTGTCTCCTGACAGACAGCAAAGTGACACTTGAATTTGCAAATAAACCACTGGCAAATAGCCATGGTGATACGTACAGGATCCAATCTTCTCTTTAGGGCAGGCAAAATGCAGATGTTTTAGCAGTAATGAGAAAAAAACATATTTTCTTTAAGGAAAATTTTACCCTGAGACCCGGTTTAATTGACTATGAACCAGTAAGGAGGCATTTTGGTATCTTTTACAGTGGACGCAGCATAAGAACTCGATTACGTGAAAGCTGGTTTTCTCTTTTGGCACACAGAGATCCAGTTGCTTTAAAAGCAAGTTCATGTAAGTGAGGGCATCTGCATAATCTCCTCGGAGCATGTCGAAACCTCCCAAACTCCCCGGTATTTCAGCCGGCAAACCGGAGGAGAGAAAAACTTCACCATCACCTTTGTGTCCAAACACCTTCGAGTGCTCTGCCAAATCAGGTGAGCGTTTCTTCAACTAGTCTGAAATTATTGGCAAAGACAACTATAGTATTAGTATAACTTTTTGTATTAACTGTTACTAACAGTAGACAGGAGTTTATTTCAGATGTGCTCTAGTATCAGCCTTTATAAAATAAGATCCTAATTAATAACAACTAAGTAGGAGACGTCGGTTTTCAGGATACGTCAATAATCTAGACCCTATCCAAGGCCACATCCAAGCTAATTTCATACAGCTAAGCTTCTTTACTTGATTTAGATGACCGCAGCATGGTACACAACACAAAACCTTCCCAAGAAACTAGATAAATAGTCAGGCATCCAACACGTATTAAGCTCCATCTGCCCCCCTGTACTGCCAGAAGTACCTTATCTAATTTTCATAAAATTAGCTTTGATACCCCAATATTACCAATTATATTTTAAAGAACAGATATGATTCATTCTGCCTTGAAAATAACATCTGTGTTGTGCTAACGGACGCGTAACACAGATGCACAAGTAACGCTCTCTCGGTGCTATCCAAACTAAACAACGGCCATGCGTCTCAGTGGGTTTCCAGGGTAAATTAAAAGCAACAGAGAGCATTACTCAAACAACCCCTGAAGATTGTCACCCTTCTTATTAAATACTACTTTATATACCCAATTTCTCGTTGAAACAGAAAGAATTATTTGGAAGATGCTGTGTAATACTTGAACGGGGATAAGCGTGTGCGTAGGCTTTTTCCAACGCAAACCTGCATGAAGTTCACACAAAAAGCGATGTGAATATCCTACACAGATGTTCACTGCAAAGTTTTGACACCCAAAACACGCTAAAAATAAGAATTAAAATATAGATGTGAACGTGAGGTACAAGATTATTTTAGAAAAATGAAGATGCTACAGTATTTAAAACTTTGTAGTAGCGTGCCCTGATGCATGTCTGTACCTCTAAGCACTGTAACATGAGTATGTCTTCCAAAGCCTCCGTTCTAATCACACGCTTGCCTCCAGCATTTCTGTTCTATTGAAGAAGGGATTTTTTTCATCCATTAGTGGAAAAGATGTCTGCCAGCACATAAACACACTAATATATTTGCAGGGCTTCTTGACTGACGTTACTTCGACTCTACATCTGTTTTGGTAATGCGTTTTACTGCTTTTAGGGGGAGCTGTGGATATTCAGATCCAATGTGGTCTGATGACTCCCAGAGCAGAAAGGGAACTATTTCGATTCCAGAGACGCCAATACAATTGATGACACGCAGCTTTGAGTCAGTCGTGGTTTCCTATGTATGTTGTGCCTCCCATTTTCTATCTCATTTGTTTAAAAAAAAAGTTTCTCTTTATTGAGCTATTCATGTCACTGGAATGCCATGAAAATTCATCATATGACATTTATACTGAGCTTAAGAAGTTAAAAAAAAAATCAAGGTTTTTAAAAATATATTGTACAATATTCCATAAGGTGAAGAAGGACATACCTGGAATCAGACTATTTAACTAAGTGCTCAATTATGAGATTAGCTAGCTAATGGGATTAACAGAGAGACTTACAGCCTTTCACTCAGAAGACGAAGTTTGACAATAAACAAAGCTATCCCATAAGAGTTGTTCACCAAAGTATAGTCTATTAACGAGAGCACATTCCTCATCTTACCTACTTAGAGCATAAATATTACCTTCTCCTTCGCTAAAACTTCTGAGACGCTAACTATGAGGACAGGGAGTGAAATATCTCTCTTAAAAAGCATTTCTCCTGTATTCCTGGAGAAGTGGACAATCACGTATGCTAAGTTAGCTCCTCAGTTTCCAGGTGCTTCAACCTCTTTCAGCTTATGGACCTTAGAAGAACAACTGATAAAACCAAACTTCCAATATACTTACAAGTGTTACATTTTAAATATATTCTAAACAAAACTGTACAATTTTTTTTGTGTATGTATTTCAAGAAAAATGGATTCCCGCAGACTGTTACAGATTGGTGAAACAATTTGAATTTCTAAGCCTTTGCTTCTCACCTTTATTGCTTTATTTTTTGTTGATATTCGGCAAATTTCTTAATTGAGGTGAACCTTGTAATTCTGTGATTCCTTTTTAGCAGGGCAGAAGAATCCTTGCAGAAGTGTAAGAAGTATGTCCCTATGGACAATATGATGTTGATTCTGTGTTCACTTTAATTGGCATCTCTTTCCTTCTATGTTCTTTCTTCAAAACCTCCTGTGGCTTTTTTCCACTCACCCTACTATATTTTTTCACCGTTGTTTTTTTTTTTTCCCCTGCCTCCAACCCACACTTCAGCTTCAGCTTCTGCCAAGAGAATTTTAAGCCATTAATCGCCAAGTCAAATTTCCACACTCACATTTAACCGAGTTCAACAACTCATTCATCCATATAACAGTAAAATAAACTAATCAAAAACATAGAAAAACTACTTCAAAATAATGGAGCACCTTAGCTTTTTAGAGTTTGATAATTCGATTTGGTGCATAAACATACTGAACGGATAAACATGAATTAATCCCTATTGGAATTCCTAGCTAATCACGGGGTTTTTTTGTTGTGCTTCTTTAGACATTTACATTAAGAGGATCAGAATACATACAGGACGAAGGACGCAAGAGTGATTGGGCACTTATTGCATTGTGCTTACTTTTCAAACACCGTAATATTGTTTGAAATGCAAAATTTCACCAGGAAGCTGAATATCATCCCAGCACGGCCGCTGCCAGTCATTAAGAAAAATATTTCCGTGAGAGGTCAGCGCAACACTGGAACAGCTTTCCCACAGAGATTACGGAGCCTCTGTCCTTGAAGGCTTTCAAGACTCCATTCAATGAAACCACAACCTAATCTCTTCAGTGGTTCACCACTGAAAGGATTCATTCATGCAAAAACTTTACGATGTTCTCTATGTTATATGTTAAAATAACACAATAATAAAACAATAATACATTAAAATAATACCCTAACTGAAGGGGTATGAACAGTTTACAACAGTCAAAATTAACCTGGAGAGTAAACTAAAGTTCACTGTACTATGCAGTTGCGGTCTGCGTCTCTTTTCTATCAGAACTATGACGTTATTGTACTTTACCAATATCTATTGTTTTACTGTATTTTACCAAAACTGCAAAATAAAAAGATATGATAAACCAATCGCATAGCCAGTCAGTTAACTGCAGAATAGAATACTCTTATTTTAGATAAGATGATGAGAAAACAAAAGTTAAAAACCATAAAAAGAAAATAATTACTTATACGAAGAAGTAAACAAAACCAGCATATATTTTACAATATAAATTTGAAACTTGAGACCAAGAGAACTATCAGTAAGATACAAGTAGAAACTGAAACGACTGGAAAATGAGCAAGTTCAATTCACTACCCTACAGGTGAACTACAAAATGAAACAAGAATATAATGACTGAAAATTCAGACTTAGGGGTTTTTATTGAAGTATTTAATTATAACCCTTTGAAGGTAATGATAGTAATGTGGGTGGTTTGGTATTTTCAAATTGTATGATGTTGTTTCTCACAGTAATGTTCCCTTCAAATCCAGGGGTTTGGTAGGTGCAAATGATCACAAACATAAACCTATTTTAATTTTAAATAGTCTTTCCAGCTGGAGGTCTTTGTTGCAGTTCTTATAAATAGTCCTTGACCTAAATATCCTGAGATTAGGCAAGCCCTTAAAGAGTTACAGCCGAAAGCATTACCTGCAGAGGATTAGAGTAGACAAGTAGTCACGTTTCGTACCAAACTATGACCTTCACCTAACACAAACGTCGCGTTCATTTAGGAGAGGTATCTGTACGAGGAAAACAGCACTCCTCTCAACCAGTTTTCTCTAAACCACGTGGCTCGGCATATTTGATTTCGCTCAGTAAGTGCCATACATAATAGGGACCTGCATTATGAAGCCTTGCAATGCTCCCTTCCACTGAATGGAAAGCTAGACAAACGCTCAGGACTGTATTCTCCCCTTAATGCATATGTAACTTCTGCCTTTGCTAATGAAGCCTAATTACACTCATTAGTCCTATTCAAGACTTCCTATTCAACTTATTGATTGCAGCAGAACTTGTGCTTTAGAGTGCAGCACCAACTAAAGCCCACGCAAAAGAAAACAATCGCCTTATCTCCATATTATTAGGTTTTCCTTCATCTTCCAAACATAGCTTTTTATGTAGAGGTTGGAGGATGGCAAATATAATCCGATCTAAAGAAATCATAAACCAGATTTAAATTTAACAATATTTATTTAAATGTAATAATTTTGCCTCCTCTTTGTTGCCTGTTGTATCCCTGTAGGGTCGGGAAAATACCACACGTATTTTTCCATGGATTAACTGCATCATTTTAGAGCATCAGTCTTCTGCTGGAAACGTACACAGAAGAGAAGCAGCGTAATCACATTGCTTCAAACCAAGTCCATTTATCAGGAAAAGGTGCAGAAAACAAAGAAATCTTTTGATGGGTAGTAAGTTAAATAGGGCACAGGGATAAATAAATTGTAATGCAAAGCACTGGTAAGATATGGAGGAAGAGAAGAAATGAGTTTATGATGAGAAATTACTGAGCTTTAGCCAGGCTACAGGTTCCCTGACTGTATTACAGAAAGAAAAGCTACTACCACTAGGAAGTCACTTTGAAAATGAAATGATTTTTCAAAATAAGGCTGTTGAGGACTTGGCAATTTAAATACAGACTAAGTTAAACCCATTTTTTTACTTCTAGGCCATTCTACTTTATATTGATGAGGCCACAGCATTGAAAATACTTGCAGATTTACCAACTATAACTAGGGCCTGAGCCCGCCACGGCTTCCTAGCTTCACCATTTGTTGCTGAACTGGGATCCAGAATCTGAGCTTTCATTTCTTTAACTATCATTGCCATTCACTCTGGAAAGGGGATTTTGCACAGTGTTATCTGTCTCACACCGCAGACAGCATGAAACTATACCTTGGAGAAACAGAAGCTGTCAAAACTACCTCGGATCTTGTAAACACTCTTATTCCATAAATAGAGGATTATGTATATGATTTTTTTATTAGAAGTCAATAGTTCACATTATGGTGAAACCAAGGTCATCAACATTTGGTTTTCTGTCTCTTCTATTTCGTCCAAGTCTAACTTCTCAAAAATTATACACCAACCAGTTCAAACCTCTGGCGTTAGCCCTTGGAGGTCAGCATGAGGTTATCAGTGATGGGAGCCAAAAGAATAATCTATCTAAAACAATAAATGTAGTTGCTTAGGAAATAATGTGGTCACTCGAGCACAGAGAGACAGGAAGTGGAGTAATAGAGCATGGCAGTAAATTCCCTTCCCTTCTGCCTTTGTTCTAAGTGGAGAACAAGGACAGCACTGCAAGAACTGAGGAACGGCAGATGACCAGAGAGCTGAGATTCTTTGAAACTCTTTTCCTGGGTGCAATTTTATTATACTTATAACATGCACTATGGAGAAGATCACCATATCTCAATAAAATAAGCTAATATAAATAGAGAAATTAGGGGCAACTGAGAAAATCCACCGTGTTAAATATCAGCTATTTGTATATTATAAGATAATAGAAAATATTTGAGGTATCAACATTTTCATAAAGTTAGAAAGAAAAACGTATAATCATTCAAACAGCTTTTTTTGACTCAAGTTCCGGCCAACTTCAAACACCTCTATACGCTTAAGAAATACTTTCTGGGCTTTTTAAAGCTTTCAGCACAGTCCCATGGCCATGTTAATCACCTAACTAAATGGGAATACACGGGCCAAACCCAGAGCTGGCAGGAGCAGAAGCCCCTCCATTAGCACCAGTCACACTGCGCCTACTTTCACTGTAGTGCTCTGGGCCTTGAGAGTCCAAAGCTTTAGGGATCTCCTATAATGAAAAGCTCTTACAACAGTTTGATAAATCACCAGCATATTCTAACATTTAAGTAGCGAGCAGTGATACATCTCACCATTCATCTTCCCCTCAGACCTCCGGTGACGCTACAGTAAGTGTTCCAAGCAAGAATGTGCTCCATGTATCACACACACGCATCAGCACCATCAGCATGTTTATTTGTTTCTTGCTTCGTCAGGTGGACCCCCGCCAAGATTTCTACAAATTGCCTGAATTTAAAATATTACTAGGAAAAAAAAATAATCTTTTTTTTTGTATTAACATATATTTTTGGTATAATACATATATTTTAATAATATCTGTATGATATAAAACTAATATTTTGCTCAGCTCTGCAACAGGTTCAAGATAAAATATCCCATACGGACTTGCAACATTTCTGAAAAACAGCTTGGTGTGAGACCTTTCTCAACCAGTTATCACAAAGAGCAGATGATTCTCAGTCCTGCTTTAGGAACAGGACTTAGAGCAACACGGCAACATTGCCTGAGCAGCTCAATATTACACACACCTCCTTCATCTCTTCATTTTTTTGCAGACTCAGGCAGTCTTAGTTAGTCTTGAGTGAAACAGAGAAAACTCATATCATTAATCTCAGAATGATGGTCCTTTTGGAACATATTCATTAAGTAAAAAGCACCAATTATTATAATTCACCTGAGGGAAAAGATAAATGTAAAGTAATGCCTAATTCTATAATCTGATTCCATTAAAGCAACAAAATTAATTGGGGGGTGTATGGATTATTTGGCACCCCCACCCCCCCCTTTTTTTTTTGAAACAGGAATACCACCATCATTTTCTAGTAGAGTGAATTTATGTTCTCCAAAAATCAGGCTCATTTTTATTGGGACCTCCAGAAACTCTACTCATGGGTTAGACTCCTAGGCTGTTAAAAAACAATATTAGCAGCCTATGAGGAAGGACAGCAAAATGTTAGTTAACGGAGTACTGCATTTTCTAGAATTCTTTTCGTATCGAATGCACGCACCCTGCCGTCGCCTTTGCCCGAGCTCCACTGCAGCCGAGCCTGTGCCTGGCTTACGGACCCAGACCCTGACCCTGACGCGCGGACCTGACTTTTCCCAGCATCACCTCAGACCTGCCCCAAAGCTTGTCTGGGAACCTGACCTCCTGGCTGGACGTGGTCACGGTTGCCAAACCTACTCTGTTGTTCCTGGGGCACCGTAGGGTGATGCCCTGAGTGGCGAGGGCACGGCCTTGCCTGCCTGCCACCCTCGGCTCGCTTCCCCTGCGGGGCAGCCGGCCCTGTTGCTCCCCGACAAAGGCTACTGAGGAGCACCAGACAAAACGGAAGGTAAACGGTCTCCACTTAATGGGCACACACAGGGGAAAAAAATAATTGAGATATTCCTCTAGTAATCCACAGCCCAACTCTGCTTCTGACAGCAGAAGATCTAATTGAACAGGAGACTTACAACACTCTAGAAAGTCATACCTACGATTCCCAATCTCATTGATCAAGTAAATTGGGGGTATGAAGGTATTTGTTCCTATCTATAAGGCATATCGCTGAAGACTTCTTGATTAATAGGTACGATTCTAACCTGCAAAGAGAGTTATGATGTGTGGGCGTTCTAATTATTCTTCTTTTAAGCAGATTTTTTTGAAATAAACTTTACATATTTCCAGCCCCAAGAATAGGCTTGACAGCGCAACTCAGCCACAGAGCAGGAAGAATGCCAAAAGCAAGAGTCCACAGACTGTCTGAGATGCTGAGAAACTCGGCCGACTCCAACGCGGGAAGCCAAGTGACATGTGCGCATCCACAAACCGCTGCTTAGGAAGCTTTTCTACCAGTGACGTCTTAAGGGGTGTCGTACAGGTAAGCCCTCTGCAGGTCACACAGAGCACAGTGAAGACTTAGGTTTACCTCCTCAATCTGTTTTGCTCTCTTCTACGCGAGCAAATATAGAAACACCACTTACTTTCCAGCCATAAACTAAGAATTTGTTAAGCAAGACTGACCATAGTAAGGACTTACGAGAGAAACAAATATGCTTTAAATATTTTAACAAAACCCCCCTGAATTTTACACGGTACAAAGCTATTAGTAATTTTCTTTAGGACATATCCCTTAGGGCACAGATACACTTTTCTTTGTTCCTTCTATATTTCCTCTTACTTTTGATCTACAGAATATGTATTTCAGTTTTCAAAATGTCATGAGATGGCCCATGAGTTTATTACAGGATCATGCGACATGGTCAGCATTACAAAATGTACTCATTTTACAAATGTACTGAAAGGCAAACAAAACTGAGTATTTTAAGATTACCCTTCCCAAATGTACAAGGCTCACAAGTCAGGTATCATTTATTTAAAGACTTTGTTTTAAAATCAAATTCTGTGTTCTTAGTCATCTTTTGGTGTGAAGTATCTAGAGATCATGTTTTTAGGCTTGTCCCTGAGATGCTTTAATATATCTTTAATTATCTTTAACGTCTTACGAAGAAAAAATAAAAGTAATACTTAGACACATGATAAAATTGTCATATTTGTACCACAGTTGTGGATGGCCTTTCCACAAATATGTATTTAAGTAAAGCCTTCTTTAGTAAAGCATTCCGAGATGAAGACAATCCATCATTCATAGAGCCTAAAAGATGAGGTCTTGAAAGGTGAATACAATTCTTTACTCTGATCAAAGATGATTTAAGGCTGACGTGTAAAGCTCTAAAATGCAGGGAGATTATTAGAGGCCAATAAAGATGGATGAACTGACACATCCAATTTTTGGAGGCAACAGAAGAGCCAGAAACAGCAGAGCTCTTTTAATATTACTTAATAACAAAAAATGAATAGTCTTTAGTTTTGTTACCAGCAGTCAGCAAAACCCTTAGGACATCAATTTTCTAATTTATTCCACAGTAAACTAGAAGTATGCGATGTCTGCTCCATTTTTGAAGGGTATATTTCGCAATATTATTTTATTTCAAGACAAAACTTACAAATTCATTAGCCCGGCTTCATTGTGTAATTTACCTTCTTTCACTGTATCTGTTCATAGACGCATAGAGGCCAAGGACGTGGCTTATAAAATAAACCGTATCAAACCAAAATGCCACCAGCTAGCCAAAGCATCATGCTCCCACCACTGCAAATTACAAGGCTGTAAAAAAATATTTCAAGGGAAACAGTTAACAGATAATTACTTTTTTGTGTCGAAAAACAAATTAATACGGAGTGTCAACAAACCCAGATTTTTTTCCAGTAGATCATTCTAATTACTTGAAAGCTATTCAGTTATTTCACAAATATCCATAGGACTTCTTGAAATCTTGATATTTAGACTGAAAAAGGATTCTTGCGATGGTATCCGTTCATGCATCTAATCTTTTCAGACAGCTGCAATCAGAGATCATAAGCTCTGCAGATAAAGGACCAATTTTTTATGGTACGTTTAGACGTTGTCTTTTGCAAAATGTGCAAAGCATAAACTATCACTGTATTTTACATAATAAAAAACAGTGACAGCTAGAGACTTGACAGTGAAGCGTGCGTTTTCTCCCCATACCATTCCTGCCTTACAAGGCACTTGGGCTTCTGGCAAGGGATCTTCCACTGCACTGCATATTTGCGATGAAATACTACCTTATTTTTTCTCCATTGCTAACGCTTCCTTTCCCCCAGTGAATCCAGGCTCATTGCAACCTATCCAGCACTTCTGCTGTAACATTCTTAAGGTGATTTGTCAACACTGTGACATGACAACGTAAAAGAAACAGATGCAAGGTCCCAGACACCGGCCTGATTAATAAGGAGAATGAATTGTAATGAGACTTTCTAGTGGCTAATGTAGCAGCAAGGAAGAATCAAAAATAAACGAAGACTCTTCTGGTACAGACTACTTCATATTAGAAGTGCGCGAAATACGACAACACTTGCCTAAATCTGTGAACCTGTCTAAACCAATAACAGCGAAATAGTTCTGAATCATGTCAAAGTTACACGATCAAAAAAAACGAACCAAACTCAAACATATACTTTGGAATGCGCTATAACAGCGCCAAACACTTGTGACTGTCCACCCGGAGTTTACAGAGGTGCTTCGGGGGGTTTATTGGCAAAATTTGGCTTTTCCTTCTTAGTAGAATGAAATTGGGAGCAGAAAAATCACTCAGCAGTGGACAGAGCCGAATGAAGGAAGCTAACTGGAGACCTTCTACGGTGAGGAAGCTTAGGATAGAGGTGGTCTAATTTTAAGAGGTGCGGAAGCACCACGCATGCTCACCACGTTGGCACGAAATGAGACGCTCGGAAGTAGAAACAAATTGACTGCTCTGCCTTAAGTCGTTCCCCCCCGTTCTGTCAGACTACCAGCAATTTTACCTTGTATATCCCAGCAGCTAAACAAGAAAACTCAAACTACGTTCCCGCATCTCCTGGAGTCGGCTGAGCACTGACAACTGAGGACTGACGGTTTTAGGAGATTTGCACACTGCATATGTAGGCACAGAAGGCTGAATGCAGAAGCATAGAAGGCATTGGAGTAAACAGGCAAGTCATTCAATAGTAAAACTTATTAAGCGTACTTTAATAGTCAGTAGAGGTCACTGATAATCAGATGGGAGTAACCTATACTGAGTGAGCTACTAGACCGTCAGGAGATTCTGACGTTCGGATTGCTTCTTCAGAAAAGGCTACTCCTGGAAAGCGTAGCACCTGGCTTGCTCGCTATTTTGAAGAAAAAAGGAAATGATCCGCAACAGACATTAATTTTACTAAAGTAATGCTTTTTTTCTTTCGTCGCCTGACTTACTGGCTAAGTTCAACGTTCAAGTTAGCGGCCTAGTCCAGCGTTCTGAACTGGGAAAAGCAGCATTACAAAACCCTACGTAGACCAACGATGCACATTGCTATCTTTTACCGAGACGGTATATCCCCGCTGATGGTGACCAAAAGGTAAGTGTTTGATGCCTTTCCCACTTTGAACTAGAATTTTCAAAACTTTGACCTCAGGAACCTCTTTTGCTAAAGTTAATAATATGTTTAAATTTTTCAAATACTTTCATTTATTTAAGGCTGATATTTTTAAGATGTCTCAGGGGACAAATCAGAACTTGTAAACCAGGCTCTTGCTCTTAAATGACCACTGGAGGGAGAAGCTTACTTTTGCTTTCTTCCTGTTTTTCTTATCCTCTCCCCAGTGCCATGGCATTAGAAGGAGCAGTTTACCTGTCCACTGAAGGCTTCTCTTGGGTATTAAAGGAGATAGCTCATTTAATTCTATCTCCTTTAAAAATTCCATCCAAACATATTACGTATCCATTAGGACTACAGTCCAATTGTTTTGGAAATTCTGGATAATAAGCATAACCCAAGCTTACATTCTTTTCCAATCTTCTTTTTAGTCCTGTTACCAGTGGAATAAGACATTATGCTGACTGTTGTACGGCCAGCCTATATCCCTCCAAAACTTCTAAGTTCAATCAAATTTGACAAAGCAATTAAGATCTCAAAATTGTTAATATTTTGCATTCTTGATAATCAGCATCTGGAGAGAGTGCAGCAATCCTATTAGTGCTCCTTCCGAGGAAGCCATTAGCACACACCTGATTCCAGACCCCCACAGTGTGTCATCTATGGTCTTCCTGAGAGGCCCCACAACTGAATGAAACAAATTCAGGAAGAATTTTAGGACATGGGGGAAAGAGGCACGGAATGGGATAGCACCAAGACTCTTATACGGAATAGGTCATATATGGAAGAGATAACTGCTAGGAAAGTTTCGCTGCCATGGAAAAAAAAAATAAATTGAGGGTAAATTTGGGGTCAAAAGGGGAGCAGGGAGGTCCTGAGGATACTGCAGTGAGAAGGGCATTACAGATGCACCATAGGAACTAGGTTTCACTAGATCCATTAGTTGCACAATGAATAATAATGAAATATTACTTTGAATAACAACAAACCTTACATATGCGCACATAGACTGTAAATTGGCCATAACAACTCTAAGGAGCTGATCATTCAGTCACACACTGAGGTCTCGCAGGTGTTGGTTAATTAGATGGATGAAAGGAGTTGAGAATTCTTTCTAGAGCATAGTCAGTGCTAATGACTACACTTTTGTGGGGGAAACTGAAGAGGAAGAAAACTTTAGCTTTGCTATTCCCAAACTAGTATACAGAGTATACATGAATAGAGAAAAAAAAGTATACAGAGATACATGAAAGGTATTTCAGACTATATCGCCTTCAGGATTGAGAAAGCAAAGAGAAAACTAGATGGGCTCATCACGTCAGTGGCAGAGCAAACAAACAGCTGATTTTAAGAGGCACCGGTAACCTGGAAATTATGCCTGTGCTTTTAAACTAGGATGGAAGTCTCCACACCGAGGATGCAATCAGTCAGCTGTATTTATCTTTTTTTTAGCTCTAATACTATTGAATAGCACAGATATGGACATTTTGGCTTATAATCCTACTTAAAAAATAAACTGGGGTAGCTGCAGAAATCTGTCTTGATACTGTGCCTAAGATCACATTTCAAAGAGATTCCTCAAGGCAAACAAGAACAGGTTGCCCTACCATGACTTGCTCCTACTATGCTTGGAGAGCATCTTTACGTTAGTTTTTTGTGCTTTTGGAATTAATAGCCATTGCTGCTGACACGCTGTATTATGTTATAACATACAGTAACACAGATAAATCTTACACACAACACACAGATGGTGCACATGTATGCTGACTTCTGCCTTAGAAGTTCTGAGGTATAGTCAATGTGTTCACGAGAGAGCAAAAACTTTAAAAAAGCCTGAAAATACAGCAAAAAGTACACGCCTCCCTCCCCATAAGCTTCTCCTTGCGCCATGCGACACCTGAATTGGCTAACACACAGTTTACATTAAGAATTAAAGTTTTGATGTAGAGCCCAATGAGCTCAATAGAAGTCTTTCCACTGATGTCATTTGGCTTTGGATGAGGTCCTAGACCAACAGAGGTCTTGAAATTGTTCTCTCATTCCTTGTTTTTCCTCTTCCAGCCACTCCAATTCCACTATGATGCCATACGACCCGTCGTAGAAAATGGATTGACTTTTTACACAAGCACGTTAACAAACCCTGGTAGCCAACAGAAATATTCAAGCGGATAGATATTCATTTTTCAGTACATTCCAGTTAGTGCCACATCTTGGTTTAGTCAGCCAGCACCAACCAGATAATTCTTGGCTCTTTATTTGCAAGTTAGTGCTTGGAATTGAACAGTTTTGAACTCCATTAAGAATTTCAAGACTAGAACAAGCCAGTTTGCAACATCCCTTATGCATTCCAAACATCTCTCAAATCCTAGCTTATGAACGTCAAGTTTTATAATGCACAGTTCTATTTATGTGCAAATTATGACATAGGAAAGGGTGAATTCTTGAATTTATTTACTTTCCTCTAAAGGATCTCCTTCTTTTATGCTTTTGTTCTTATCTTTACGTGGTGATTTTCTTTTTGCCTATCACAGCCTGTTTATCTTGGTGCTCGAGAGAAAAGGAATAGCAACAAAGTACTTCGGAGGATCTGGGAACTATGAATGCAAACTGCACTCTCACTGACCCTCAGGGAAAAAGGTACCTTTAAAATTTATTTTATCTGGAAACAGAAATTATATAATGCCTTTAAATGACAGTAGCGATAACATCTAAAAAGCTTCTTAAATCTATTCCACAAAAGCGCAACTCAGAGATCCTGGAGGTTTGAATAAATCACAAGCAATTAAAACAGGGTGTGAGGCAGACCGTAGATCTGTCTTCATTTCAAACCCCTCTAAGCTCAGCATTGGTCCTTCCAAGACTCTTTACATGATCCAGAAATAAATCCTGCTATATAGGTTAGAGGGGAACATGAGAGCACACTCAAAAAGAAACACTGCTTCGTGGAAAGCGATGCCCCGAAGAGCTTCAGGCTTTAAAGAACTAATAAATCTGGCCTCCTGCAGTTGCTATTCTACTAACTTACCATTTCTTCCCTTAGCGCATCTGTCTTGTTCGCTATATACCACGAAATGTGTTAGGAAGTTCATTACGCCCGGTTGGCTAAGCTAGTGCTGAGTGGGAAATATTACCAGCTAAAAAAAGAATGAGAGAGGGGGGGAAAAGGTCCCTGGTTCTTTTGAAAATATCCTGTAATTCCGCTCTTTTTAGATTTTGTTTCTATTTCCCTTAGAGGTGATAAGAACTGAAGACAGTTCTTGATTATCAGGATACTTCCAACATTTCAAAGAATCAAGGATGTGGTTAGCCTCCAACACAACAGCAGTTCCTCATTTCCCCATGCACTAGAGAAAGCAGCAATAACCTCTCCGATACTCCTTTTGAGTGACTGCGTGGTCATTACACCGGGTATTCACCTGGCTAAGGAAGTAGTGAAGCTACTTTAAAACAAAAAGAAAAAAAAAATATTTAAGCCTTTAGGAAGACTTGTGGGGCATCACTGCAAAGTAAATCAGTCAACGAACAATTTAGGCACAAAACAATGAAGAGATTGCCTCGTGCCTGCACATGTGACACTGCCCTGAGGCTCATCTCATAAGCACAGTAATAAGGAGTCTTATTTTTGGGATGCTCTTATACTAAAGAATGTGCATCTTTAGAAAGCACATATATTTTACTTTAATAAGAACTTTGATCACAGGCCAGTGAGCTCTCTAAACTTAAGCAAATAAATCAATCATTTTGGCTAGATCCCATTTCACATTTAGCCCAAATAAGGCCAGGGCTGATTCTCCTTCCAGGCTCCATGCGCTAGGA
The DNA here is from genome assembly GCA_013400875.1 of Anhinga rufa. Classification (NCBI taxonomy): domain Eukaryota; kingdom Metazoa; phylum Chordata; class Aves; order Suliformes; family Anhingidae; genus Anhinga; species Anhinga rufa. The sequence goes on from VZTV01062268.1 coordinate 22,009, forward strand.
CAATGCTGCTACAACGAGCAATGCAGGAAAACTGGAATTACTTTTAAACCAAACCTTCCTGTTACTAATTACTATATTGTATGTTTAGTAAATGCATGATTGTGCATTTTAGTTAATTCAGCCCAAATAATTAAAAAGAAGGATCCAACGCTATCCTTCTTACTCTGACAAGTTGCCAGTTGTTCCTATTAAAAAACCTCCTCTTAGTGGAAAGAAAGCATAGTACCTTGAATGATACATGCTGCCTTCCTCAGTGCTCCTGCTAGGTTCCACTTCCACAAGTTACTTGAGTTATTTGTAGGTTTTATAATCAAAAATCATCTCCACTGTACCCCTGAAGCATCTGATCTGAACGGCGTTAACATGATGTGGGGAGGTGGGAGCAGACTGGCAAAGGGGAGTACTTCACCAGCTCGCACGTCCTGTTTTCACATCATCTTACAAAGAACAATTAATGCAAAATAAATAAACACTTTCTTATTCACCACAGCTAACTTCCTGAGTGCAGACCGGGGAATGTTTCAAAATAAAACTGGTTAAAGGCCACCTCTGAATTTTTAGCCTTCAAAAATTATTCAAATATCACTTCATTTAGAGACTGTTAGCCAAGGCACAGATTTTTAAAATGATAAAGGGCATATGTCTAATTATTAGCTGAATACCAGACGTTTAGACACACACAAAAGCACACAGACACATATATATGAAATTGGGCTTCATTAGAAAAAGGACTAGGTTTTTCAGAAGCATTTAACAACTTAACTCCGACAGAAATAGATAGGTCTCAAATGCCTAAATACTTTTAAAAAACTGAACAAATGATAGTTCACTTTTCTTTCCATCTACTAGCTCATAAATGACTTTTATCGCCAATAAATACATAAATATTCAGGGAAAAATCTATCTTCCCAAGAAAACTGTGCCAAAACTTTCATAGAAGGTTCTAATTTAGTGTGCTGGTAGACTTTTTCAAAGTCCAAGCAGAATGACTCTTATAATTAGATTATCCCCACCATGTGTGGAGCCTCGCAGCGAAAAAACTCTTGGGAAGAACAAGGAACAAGGCTGAGCCCCAAAGTTCTACAGAAAGTGCTTGATGGCTCTCTCAGGAAAAACTGAGGCACAGGTGCAAATGCTGATCGCATACATACTCGGGTAAGAAAGAATTTCAGTGTTTAAACAAGGCGACCAGAAATAAAGTCAGAAATAAAGACTCCCTAATTAGTATTTTCATGTTTAAAAACTTCAAAAATTTCTTTGTTGGTTTTTCTAATACTTCTGAGGAGGCCGGCCTTGCCAAAGGTGGCAACGCTGCTGCTGCCAGCTCAAGGATTTTTAAAGGTCAAGGCCAAGCTGAAATCTGTCCGTCTAGCACAGCCTAAAAATCATTCACACAATAAGCAGCCCAATAAACACCTCATTGCCTCTAGCAACCACCTGCTCTGCCCATATGTGGTCACTGGAAACCTAGTATAAACCCTACCTTCTCCACCAGGCATTATTCAGAGATGAAAGCAATCTCTGCTTTTTAAATTGCATGGCCAGTATACAAAGAAAGCAAATGACATTAAATCTCATTCACTAAACTCGTACTCCTGCCTTCACTTGAGGCAGTGCTTCCCCTTTGGAGCACATCGTACAAATATTAGTATTACACTGGACATGTCTTTAATCTATAATCCGGATTCAGAAATCCCAGTTTCTAGCGGAACGAAATAAAGGAGGGAGGAATCACAAAGAGAAATCTTTCCTCACTTTCGCTATATTACATCATCAAGGAGAATTTACTATATAGCCCCGGCTCAAGCATCTCATGATTCCATGCACCTCAAGCTCTGACATGCAAATAATGACTCAGTGGGGGCTCCAAGAGCTGTCCATGGAAAATTCAAATTACTTGCATTCAGTGGATGCCTAATTCCTTACGTCTCTCCTTAAAATTCTCATTTTATATTACTCCACAGAACACATCCAGTTACAAAGTTTATTTTCACCAGGTTTCTGTCTCTTCATACTAGGCAGTATAATTCATTTAATGGCTTGTTATGTTCATCTGCCTACTGCTGTAGCATACAGTTCATTGAATATGTTAGGTTTCCCAGTATATTAAGATGGGTTTTAAGCATCAACAACTGGGATGCAATTAAGAGACTACTAAAACATAGCGGATGGATTCAATTCTTACGTGTAATAAAATCCAAGAAACAAAGGGAAGACAGAGTGTGAGAAAGAGAGAGAGAGAGGAAGAAAGAAGGAAGCTTAACTTACCCCTGGCAATAAAGGTTCAAGGTTTTGGAATTTTCAATCAATGCAAAAAGTGAATTGATCCAGTGTTTAAAGACACTGGTCTTTCCAAATAACCAGTTATGAAAGTTAAGAGCCATACAGAATAAGGTTAAATGGAGAACTTTGCTAATCTGATATTGTAAAAGGAGTTTTGCCTCTACCACCAATTCAACAGCTCTGCAAAAAAAAACTAAAATCGGGAAACTTCCCACCTAGTATTCCACCTTCAAAATTTTCACTCAGTTCTTAAGAATGAAGCAAATGAATGATGGCAAATAAAGCTTTTCTGGTAGAATAAAATGCATCTAATCTTTGCTTAAGTATTAGTGCTCAAGCTTCTTGCTAGCATCCTCACAAATCACGAAAATTAGCCAGAGCTGGTTGGAAGCAGTGAGCAGCGTACGCTGCCAGTGTCCTTATTACATCTGTATTGTGATATGAGGCCTTCAGTCAGCCTTCTCGGCTGCCAGTCTCGTGCTCTTCTCTAGAATTACATTCACTTAAAAGGAAGAAAAAGGAGGCAAAACAGTACGATGTCTGCGTCTAGCTTTCTGACATCAAATATGTACATAATTATATACATCACTCAAGATCTTTGTCGATCCAACACTCTAAGTCAAAGTAAATACCTGCAAAGATATCCTCTTTAGCACAAATTGAAATAAAACATCCAACACTGTCCATGTGCAGAACAGAACACGGAGCCCAGCCTTATTCATGAGTTTTGAATGCCAAGCGCCTCTTTGCACATCATGCAAAGAACATCAGACCTATATAATGAAATGCATGATGTCAGCTGCTGTGTCTGGACGCTGTAAAAGGATGCAAAACATCCTGATGTATTTAAATTGACAGGGCTTACTATATTGGGAGCTCTAGCTGTCTCGGTGGGAGCCCAGGGACATTGCTGTCAAATCAAGAAGCAAAGATTGCCCGGTGAAGGGAGCCCTGTCATCTTCTTTCGCATCTTCCACAGTAAATTTTTCTCCATGTTGTTCGCACTTGGAGACTCCATGTGCTTATTTCAGCCCCAGATCCACATCTTTAAGTTGTCAGTCATTTGAAACAAATTCCCCCTACCGTTCCTTTCCATCCAATCAAAGCGAAGCTAAATAGTAATGGAATCACCTCAGTGCTGTTGTCTGGCTAGAATCGGCACCATCAGACCGACTAACTCCTATTTACTGAAAAAACAAACATATAAAAGGAGTAGTCTCTGCCTCTCAGCATGAGTGAAGCTACTGAGCAATCCTCCTTACACGTAGCTGCACATTTATATACAGAAGTATATCCTTCTACTTATCAAAAGCTTACTGATGTCATGCAAATCAAATTAAAAAACATTATACAAGAAAAGCAATATATTCAGTACCAACAAACAAACTCATTCTGACCCAGAAAAAAATAACGCTGCTTGTGGCATATCTCTAGACCTTCCAAAATCCACTTGCCAGCTTAGTTTGGCTCAAGTAGACTGGGAAGGAAGGGATATCAATACGGAAATCAAGGTTTCTGTGAGGCTGGTGTTCAGGCATGATTTTACAACCATTCGTTCAGCTGTCCTACCTGAACCCAGCTGAAATGGAAAGAAGGGTAGGCTGCCCTCCAGATTCCCGAGAATCAGATACAAAAGATGGCACAAGTAAAAATTAATAACTTCAGTTGTATCCTTAGTCTCTTTGAACATCACGTTACTCATACATAAAGAACGCCATACAAATTTTTCGTAGTTTGCTATCCTAACAAGTGTTTTGAGGTTTTTGGATAAACAGATATTTTAGAGTCACACACATCTGTGGGGTTTTTGTTGCATGCGTTAGAATCCCAGTCCTTATAAGGTTTTACAGACCAAGAAACTAATTAAAGCAAATTAAGGGTTTTTTCCTCTGAATAAGAATTTCAGGCCTGGATCCGTTAGGAAGGACAATTACTATTCAGTATAAACATCCCTGCCATCGGTCTCTAACAGTCAGATCTCTGTTTTCCGTGTTTATTATTCTTAGATGTTGGTTGCACTGCAGTAATAAACACAGAAATGATGGATATTTTCTCTTGTAAACATAACAATCTCATGCTCATAAGTGGATGTAGAAATGACTCTAACATTCAAATGACTTCTTTTTGTAGGAAGAAAACTGGTGCTCTGCTTCACTAACATCTAACAGAAAAATTGTAACTTATGTCGCTACTGTCAATCAGAACAAGAAAAAGCTTGAGTTTGTTGTTTGGGAGTTCTGGGTCCCTAGAAAATTAAGCCCCCGAGATTAAGACAAGTAAAGAAAAACTGGGGTACTCGGCATTATCAGGTCCTTTTAGTCTTTGTCACGATTTATATACCAGAAAAACAGAACTACAGCCGACTGCATTGCATTTACTTCACACTGTTGAGAGCTTCCAGCCAGGTACTGAAAGCTCTTCCCAAGCGGTGAAAGTTTAGGCCTTCGGGGAAGGTTTCCGACAGGAACAGTCCCGTCAGCTTGTCTTTGGCATGCTTAAGGCTTGTAAACCACTTTCGATGGAGCTGTCTAGCCTTATTTACCAAGTAGCTGGGAACTCATTTCCTTCTTAAAAATAATTTCAAATACCATACTGTTCCATTTCTCACCCACTTTTTAAGTTAAAAGAATTGGGTATTTAATCGAGCTTCATTAACAATGATTTATGTGAACAATACCTATCCCAGGCAATATAAAATTCATAGCTAGCAAGCTTTAAAAGTATCGATGAAACTCAGGACATCTGTTTTATTGTCTTCTAACAACAGACATTTGTCTGACTGATGGACAGGTGACACTGCAATCTTGCCTTCCCTTGCAGTATTGCGACAAGATGAAAATAACTTAGGTTTATCGTCGTGAATGCTGATCTCAAACGCTCAAGCTGAAAAACAAAGGCAGACATACTTGTCCTGCAGCTCAGTTCCTACGGAGGTATTAATTTGGAATCCTAGAAATCCCCATTACAGATAGTTTAGTTATGCTTAATTTCTTACGCAGTGTTAGTTCGAAGATTAGACTTCACATTACTCAATACCTGTAGACAGAGACTCCTTATGCAACCAAGTATATATCTGGGCACAATTATCTACTTTGTGGTTAACAAAGAGTAGGGTGACACTAGTTTTCAGTAGAATAGAAGCTTCATTAAAGAAGAGCTACAAGGTTTGGGGAAAGAAAAGTGACCATAAAAGTATCTAACGTCCCAAATCATCCTAAGTACTGGAAAACCACCTGGTAGTATATTGCAGAAAAGAAAGATGCTTTATTTGCCTGGAAAGGCTGTGGGAATATTCTTCTCATGCCAAAACCACATACCGATGACAAAGAATACAGCTTGATTTTGACAGTGAGGTTTTGTAAACGGCAACCGTCAGAATAGGCTACTTGGAAAAACCCTTAGTACATTTAACAGGGGAATATACTAAATGTGGACTTACCAGGACATCACAGAACATCTCAATTTGGAGGGGACCCATAAGGATGACTGAGTCCAACTCCCTGCTCCTCGCGGGTCTGCCTAGAACTAAATCGTATGCTAAGCGCGTCGTGCGGCTGCTCCCTGAGCGCCGGCAGGCGTGGTGCCCTGACCTGCCCCGGGGAGCCTGTCCCGGTGACCGACCACCCTCTCAGTGGCAGAGCCTTCTCCGAACACCCAGCGTGACCTTCCCCTGGCGCAGCTTCGCTCCGTTCCCTCGCGCCCTGTCGCTGCTCTCCAGGAAGAGGCGATCGGCGCCTCCCCGTCCGCTGCCCGCCTTGGGGAAGCTGTAGGCGGCGATGAGGGCACCCCTCAGCCTCCTCTCCTCCAAGCTGAACAAACCAAGGGGCCTCAGCCGCTCCTCATAGAAGTCTGGCCCTCGAGGCCTTTCGCCCTCCCCTGGACACACTCTAAGGGTTTGGTGTCCTTCTGACATCGAGGTGCCCAAAGGGCTCGGGGCCGGGTGACACCAGTGCAGACCCGCAGAGCGGGACAGTCGCCCGCCCCGGCTGGCTGGCGATGCTGTGCTTGGTGCAGCCCAGGACACGGCTGGCCCTCCGGGCTGCCAGGGCACGCTGCTGACTCGCATTCAACTTGCCATCAACCCAAACCCCCGGATCTCCTTTCGCAGGGCTGCTCTCCAGCCTCTTGTCCCCCAGTTTTTATGTATAACCAGGATTACCTTGTCCCAGGTGGAGAATCTGGCACTGCCTCTCGTTGAATTTCACACAGTTGGTGACTGCCCAGCTCTCTAGTCTATCAGGATCTCTCTGTAGGGCCTCTCTACCCTCGAGGGAGTCCACAGCTCCTCCTAGTTTAGTAGTATCGGCCAAATTACTTAACGTAATTTCAATTCCTGTGTCCAGATCATTTATAAAATGTTAAACAGAACTGGCCCTAAAACTGAGCCCTGGGCAATCCCACTGGTGACTGGCCGCCAGCCTGATGTCACCCCATTTACTCTTTGATTTTTGAAATTTAGAATTTGAAATTTAATTTGAAATTCTGGAATTTACTCTTTGAGTCCGACCCATCAGCCAATTGTTCACCCAACAGATTATGGGCTTCCCTAGCTGTATGCTGGACATTTTGTGAGAGACATTTTGTGAGAGACATCAAAAGCTTTGCTTAAAATCCAAAAAGTCAACTTCAATAATTAACATCAACTTCAGTAAGCCACTCATCTAACTAAAATCACCTCCACGCCACTTTTTCCACATTACAAGCTATGGTATTGCTTTCCAGACAGGACAACAAGAACAGGACGCAGCCTATCAAGGAATTCTGAGAGCTTTACCTAAGTGCCTTCTTCACAATGTATGGAAAGCAATTCATGAGCCACAAGTTATGACAGTTTTGGCTTCTCCACCCAAATAAGAATCAGCTCTGAGTAAGGAACAAGCTTGAAACCACTGCTCTAATTACAGAGCCAGTTAAACACACTGGCAAAATCCACCTGCAAGGAGATCCAGAAGAAGATACTGTCAAAGCAATTTAACGCATTAAACATTGAAAGCACTCCTCATCTAATATTCAATAAACAGAAAGGTGAAATGTGTTTTCTTTTTAAGCAGTCCTTTTGTTTCTCAGTAGATTAACTCTACTTTTCAATGCAAACAAAACAAGGAAAAAAACAGACAACTCATTTTTGTGTGAATCATTACACATCAAAACCCGGCAAAGAAGAATGAAAGTAACTGCATAAAAGACAGTTACAGTTCAAAGGCCTGACTGTGTAACACTTGCAAAACAATTGATGATGATAAACAGATATTCATTTCTAAAAGCTGCACACACTATCATGAAAAAGTTTTGAAATGGAGATGGAAAAAAAGACCCTAAGGAATTTTATCAATTCTGAAATATATCTCAGTCTTGAAATTAAGACTTTAAGCAAATAATAATGACAAAAACTTTTAGGAGTGCTTTTTAAATGTATTTAAATGCCACTTTTGAAAACGTAAACTGAAGAGAAGCAAAAATTTAAAGAGGGTTTTTATTTGTGTTACCTATCAAGACCAGTACAATTCTAAGCTTCTTTACTTATGTGAAGAGAGAATATTTTTTTAACAAGTACAGAATATAAGGACAACAGCAGCCCATATATTATAGGGTCTACACAATGAAGGAAATAACAGTATAAATTTGAGGAAAGGTAAATTGTGACTAATTAGCTATCTGAAATTATTTCCTAATATTGAGTTCTAGTAAATTTTTGCTTCTCTTCAGGCTGCAGAAACCTGGCAAATTCTTCATCTCTTACAGTGAAGTACTGAAATACGTAGGGTGATGAACTGTTCTTCGTACTTACAAGGCTGCACCTCTTCCAGTTGTAGACACGAAGTTCATGAGAAGAATCAGGGAACTGAATTTATGACACAAAATGGTTTGTGGAAAATGGTCTCGTTCCCTAAAACTCTATAAAGTGAGAAGTCACGAAAAATCACTTTTGCCATGTAGCAAGATGGCACTGATAGCCCATTAGGACATGATCTGGATGCTTTCTACACACAGAACTGGAAAACCGAGCTCAACTGAAGTTTGTGTACGTTGCTACCGATAACCAGCAGATTATCTGGGAAAGCCATTTACTACACCAATAACATACACCATATTGAGACGTACGTGGCAGAATAAAACTATTATCAAGTAGAGTCCCCCCCCGACTTGGATAACTCAGGCTGCAGATTACCCACATTCCTACTTTTAAGGGAACAAAATTTATTTCTCAAAATTTTCTGGGGTTATTACATTTTATCCACAGGAAATATGATACACCATAGGATAGCAAAATATTATAATGTACAGTGCACAGCTAAATAAATCATTCCCTAAAAATTGAATGCATTCTTAAAAGCTGCCCAACTCAGCAGATTTATTGTATACAGCCACTCCATCATGATTAGTAAGTGTTTTTTTAATTTTTTTTAATAATTCAATGCAAAGCTACCTTTTTTTAAAAAAAATACTATTATTCTCTTTTTTTCCCCTGCATTTTGTAGGAAGATTTACTCCCTGGAATGTTAAGAAAGCCAGAATTAAGTTTATTATAGGAAATTTTTATAATTGTTTCTAGAGCTCTTCATTGGATCTGCCACTAAAGTACAAACAGCTCTTCTCCATGTAGAAGAGTATTCCTTCATTCTTCTAAACTTTTAAGGTAGGTCCCTTCTTTTTTCTACAAAATACTGTATAAAATATTTTGTTTCCTTAGAAAATTATTCAAAAACTATATGCTAACTGGAGGATTAAATCACAATAACATGCACAAAAAAGTAACCCAACAAACAGCGAACCTGGTGTTTGTGTTTGTGTCGGAGGGCACACACTTGCAAATCCACACTCTGCCAACCCATCCTCCGCAGCATGGGGAGAGTTATTATATTGAAATCCTGATTGAAGAGCTTTCTGTTTTGAATTTAACACGGCCCTGACGGCTTGTTGTCATGAAAGAACTAATGCCATTTTCTACGTAAATCAGGGTGTTGACAGGCATGTCCTGAGGAATTTCTGGTGCGAATAACTGTATTCTTTCTCTTCCCAATACTTAGTATTGCCGTGCGGAGTTACTAGCTGCCAGAGGTGGCTGCAAGTCATCGACAACCTCAACATTAAGGGGAAGCTGCTTTGTACATGCAAATGTCATAATATTCACAAAACTGAAACACCGAGATATTTTTTCAGTATAAAATGATTATTCATGATCACAGATAAATTAAAAGACTAAAAATTACATTTCTATAATAGCTGCCTAGTTAACTTTATGTTAATATCTTCTTTTGGAAGACCTTCTTCACTTTCTGTGAAGAAATTTTCCTTTGAGAATATCAAAGTAGAAGAAAGTCTTTTTTTTAGGAACCTTGAACTTCAAACTTAATTTTTAGTTTCGAGACTATTTTATTAACAGAGGACTGAATTTCCCCCTCCGCCAGACAGAGAAAAAGATATTATCTAAACATGGCTGCCATCTTCTAAGAGCGTCATACAAGCCTGCTAGGTTAATTATTGTTTAGAAGCCACTCAGCCATGTAAAATTCCAAACCAACTGAAGGATCAAATAAGCAACAGGACCGCCATTCCATGACTCTTCAGTCTGGAGTGAAGCAACAGCGGAAGCGCAGGAAGTGAGCCGATACCTCTCGGTCTAATGAATTCACTTAACTCTTTTATGGGGGCTACATCAACGTTTAAGACATTGAGTACAATCTTATGTTACCTTGACTTCATTGCACCGCTGCTTGCAGAACAGACTTGAGTTGAACTAGCACATGCCATGAGAAAATTTAACGGAACGACACAGTTAAAAAAGGTAAATGATGAACTTCCTGAATTTATAGTACAAAACTTCTTTGAAATTTATATCCTCCTTTCCCAAAGCAAAATTTGATTCTGCAAGTTAGCATATTCAAATATATTTACATTTAATTTTAATAAAAAACTAGGATACTAAGACACAGGGATGAATCCAGTATCTAGATTAGATAAAAAGTAATTGAATATTTTAGAGTGCAAATGTCATTGCAATTTGCAGACAATTTCAAAAGGTTATTGTTGTTTTTCACCAGTAAAATTGAGCAAGACCGAGGTCAGATGTGAGTGAAACTGCATAAAGTCATTCCAGCTAGGCTTATCATGCAACCAGATATTCCTAGGCGTGCGTAGGTTTTCCACCCAACGCTTCTACGTGGGCGGATTTTCTTATATTTGATCATTTGTCTGGTATTTTAGATGTGCAGATAAAACAGAAAGAACCTACTCTGTCCACTCCTACTACATGATCAGATCAATGCTTTGCCTTGGGCTTTGAGCATGAGCAGGGACAAAAAGTGAGTCACACAAAAAGGTGTGGGCTTGGAGCACAGCAGGCTGCCAGCCTGCAGTGAGCTCTGCCTCCACCAGCTGCATTAGCTCCTTGAAGCTGCAGCTCATTTGTCCAGATTGCCATCTCTGAAAAAGCGTTTTTCTATGAACCAAGTTACTAGAGTGAATGTTCAGTTGTTATTCAGTCCCAAAATAGCACATCCATCTGCTGAAACAAATGTATAATTAAAAGATTTATTGTTACATAAGCTATATATTCCATACTGTTCCCTTGTCAATTTTGGAAGGTGTTAAGCCAAGTTCTCTTCTGGGGCTTCCCTTCAGTGTAATTTAGGTCGACTCATGATTCAGCCCATTATTTGGCTATTAACGAGCATAAGATACCAAGGGGATGTGTCTAAACCACCATGGACAAACAATTCAGCTGCTGATCATTATTTCCTGAACCATCCAATTTCAGTCAAGTCATCCTTGTACAAGTCCAACCTACACTGCAAGTCACGGCTTCTATCTTCCCATCTTCAGAAAGGCTCTGAGGTTGAGGACAAGGCTAGTTCACACTCGCTCCAGGTGCCAAACTCCCCTCTGCATCAGGCTTCCTCCCCACTAGTTTTAGTTTCCCGGTTCTTGAGCCCTTCCTCCAAATTATTTTTTCCTGTCAGAAATACGGTAGTCCAAACTGCAGTGACAGAAGCGAGACTATACAGTCTCAAACAGTCCTTGTTAGAACCTTTAAACTCTCTTGGTAGTTTATATTTAAATTTCGGCTGGAGGGCAGCACCTCGGTGTCATTACGTCCCCTAGCACCAGCTCAAAACACAAGTTCACAGAATGCTGCTTGCCCTCTTTTCAGTTCTTAGGAGTGTGCTGAAGTAACCACACAACTCAATCATGCTCTGCAGGCTCCAAATCAGATGTTAATGCGATATGAAACTACCAGAAACTGCTGAGAGAAGCCATCTCGGAGCTGAGGAACAAAATAATTCACAATGAGTGGATGCTAATACCTTTTCGGAATTCTAGGCACATATAATGATGTTGTCTTCATATACAACCTTGTGCTGCTGCATAGCTGAAGTAAACATCAACCAGAAGGAAAAAAAAAGATGTTAAGGTGGTAACAGAACTATAATCCAGGATCCGGAAAAAGGTCAAAATCTAAACTTACGTTACAGAAAAAGACCTCATTGCGTAGGTTTTCATAAGCCAGAAAGTACGGACTACAAAAAAGGGAGCTAATACTATGTATTTTTTTGTACAACTATACATTTTTAACTACTGAATGCTCGTTACATCAATGAAATTAATTAACGTCTCATTTCTTCTGCAATTTTGAATACAGTGTACTTCAAACAAGGAGCTGGTTCAGAAAAAGGATCTCGTAGAAGCTTCTAGTATCCACACTAAGACTTCAACACCTGACTAGGCAAGCAGGAGTTTACTCTGATGACAGGAAGCTATTAACTTGGGCTTTCACTGGATTACAGAGCTGAGGCTTAATAGCCGGTAGGACAGTTATATTAACTCTACAAGAGCACATCCAACGCAACACTTACCGAGACCTTATCCTGTTTTTCTAAGTCACCTCAGAACTCTGGCTTACTTCTCTTCGAAACACAAAAGAATTTATAAACTAAAAAAAAAAAACTCTTAATGGATATTAAAATGAATAATAATGAAATATAGCGTAATGCGTATATCTTTGCCAACAACAGACTCTAACAATGGATTCATTAATTTTCCTCATTATCACCGATTACTAGAACAATCTGTATTCAAAACAGTTTTTTGAGGTTTCATATGGTGGCCACAGGATAAAAGTTACTATGTTTGATTGAAAATTGATTTTAGAGAATAAGAGTTATGCTATTGTTTAATAAAATTTATGGTTGCTTACGTTCCAGGAATAGCTCCGCATTTAGAAGAGGAGCTATGAATGTAACGTAGAAGACTATTTGGACTGAAATCTGCTAAAAAGTGAATAGTTCACATGCTATTTCTTTAAGAAAACTTATTTGCCTGAGCGTTGTCAATAATGGCAATCACTGAAGCACCTAATGAAGCAAAATTCTACATATCAGAAGAGAAGTCTATCATTCTTCCTTCCTATCAAAACAAACGCATTACCATCTGATATCTATAAAGACCTCTGCTACGCTTTACAACCTAAGGCAAGCTTAGTCTTGCATCTAAATTTCACAAGGTCAAAAGCAGAAATCCAGCAAGCCTGTTCCTTCCCCCAGGTAAGACAAGTGTTCCTATGACATTTGACAGAATTAACATTTATTTATATTGCTCATAAAGCTATACATTATTAATCAGCTTTTCGCAGCCAAAATCCTGTGCCTTACATAAATGATGCATAACACTTTTCCCTAGAGAAGCTGCTGTTCTCAATAAACAAAGAATCCAGGGGAGTCTGCAGCATTTTATAAATATGAAATATTACCATAAAATATATGTACATGTATTTTGCTACTTTGAGGTACAGTCACCAGCTTAGGGTGGTTTTATTGACACAACTAAACTTATTTGAAAAAATTCTGTAAGTCATCGATTCTGTAATTTTTTCTTTATTTGAGAAATTATTAGCTATGTTTTGGTACTAATTGCTTGATTGACATAATGGCTGACAATAATTTCATATATCACCCACTTACTAACGTATCAAAGGATATCAATTAATACATTAGCATAGCATAGCTGCGGCGGGGGGGAGAACAGAAGCAATAAATGCTGTCTTAATTACATTTTCACCCAAATAAATTGACACAATAGAGATGCTATGGATTTAAATTCTATAGATTTTATTTAACTCAACTCCCTCATTCTGAAATGAGGAGATTCAACTATTTCTCTTCTGCTATCATACAGTGGGTCAATTCTCTTCAAAGAGATTCAAAGAGTCAAATTCTCTTGGGAATTGAGGCACGCATTACACACACGTTTCCAAGGACTGGCACCAATGGCTAGCTCTTAACCATCGCAAAAAAAACGTATCTCCTTCCAAATGAAAAGC
>VZTV01062269.1:0-14388 GCA_013400875.1 Anhinga rufa
TTCCTCCTTAAAAAGGCCAGCAATGTCTCCAGCTGCAGTTTTCTCACTGTGTCTTTCTACACCGTCACTGGCACCTGAGTTACATGTATTATTCTTGACTTCCTTGTATTCTTTTTTTTTTTTTGTTAAAGAATTTTGCACTATGGAGTGTGTGCAGCATTTCTCTGCACCATGCAAGACATTTTGGTGACATAGGATAGGAAGTAGAAACTCTTTTGAGCCTTTCAGTGCCCGCGGAGAGTGACTGTACAGTCTCTGGACTACATGGCCATCACGGGATTTGAAAGACTATGCAGTGGGTATTTGGAGAGAGCTGGGAAAATGGGAAAGGGAAAAGTCCCCTACGTCTCATTAAGGGTAAAATCCTTTCTCTGCAGAAAGCCTCAGCAAAACAGTTCTGCTTCAGATCACCAAGCCTTGATCCATCACTTTCAATAAAGGACAGACTAAGGAGGGCTACAAGCCCCCAGCCGTTAATACAGAGCAGTCTGGTACGTGTTCCCACATCATATCACCTGATGGCAACTGAAAATATGCTCTTTTTCCCCCATGAAATGTGGTTGCAATATCATGCCACCTTCTTCTGTGTTTCTGCCAGTAGCCCACACATAACTGGGACTTAGGAAAATGATACCAGGGTCAAAACCAGTGTCACCATCCTACAGCCACTGTCTTTCTGCAGCCAAGCAATAAATCGCTCCTCTCTCACTTCATCTTATGCTGGAGACTGCAACAAAACAGCATCCTTGGGATAGTCAGTGGCTTCAGCATGCTCCTGCTGGGCTGAAATATCCAGGACTTCAGGAGAAGCCCTCTGCTCTGTGGGAAAGCCCAGGCTGGGAGGTGAGCTAAAAGCACCGCATCAATGAACTCAATACCAAGGGTTATGAGGAGGAAGGATAACTTCCCAAATCATGGCTGAACCTCTACAAGCCAGTGAGGTTTGCTTCCATTTACTGAAAGTATCAGAATTCAGTCTTTCAAACCCACTGTTACTGGGGTCCTTTAGTGGGAAATGCAAGGCTTCCTGGCTTTGACTGAACATGAACTCTGGGCTGATGCATATTTATTTATTATTATTTTCTATTTCATGCTGCTAATTGTCCTAGATGCAGAGGAGGAAAATGACTTTCAAATGAGAAGATTTTTCATAAGCCTACAGCATAGCTGCACTTGGAGTGCAAACTTTAATCAGTTATTTGCTGAAAAAATGTGTAACAAAAGTGCAGTCTCCGCTGGGTTCACTTTCATCCTAGTATCAGCTGTAGGATGGTATCCCTTGGAAGAAACATAGGTTCTGCGTAAAGACTTTAGGCTCTTTGTAAGCACTTTGTGACAGGGACCATCTACCTTTCTAATGTGCCCTGAGAGTAATAATAAATATTAATAATAATGAAAGTCACAGGGTTCTGGGAAAGCTGTTCTTCCCTGGCTTTACCAGGGAAGTAGAGTATTTTTAGTTTTGAGATTTTCTAAATCTTACTCTTGGATTAGGTGTCTCCTTCAGTTCAGAAGCAGCCAGGTTCCTATACTCTTGGTCAAAGGAGTGCCCTTAACCCCAAGGAGGCATCGCTTCTTCCAGTGCCCCAAAGCTTCTTGGTCCTGGTACCTTGCAGGCAGCCACGTATCAAGTGCAAGGAAGCTCTGCTGCAAGCACAGCAGTATCTCTGTGGCTGATTGCATGAGCTATCGAGGGTCCATATCCTCCCTCATCATCCCACTGTGCCCAAGGGGCAGTCCGTGCCCCAGGAGCTTTTGCTGTGCACCTAAAAAATCACGGTCTCAATCATGTAAGCAGTTGCACTAAAGAGCTACCAGAGGAGGCTATTTTTTTTCAGGGCACAACCGGAGAGGCTACTTAGCATAGTTTTACGTGCTGCTAATGTGGTTTTATTGCTTCTAGGACCTGACCTACTATCATTGTGTGCTGCTGTATTATGTGCTATAGATGCTTTTACTCATTTGGAGCTAGTCCAGGGATCTTTAGCGGGGCTCTGCACTGCATGACCTAGGTGTGCTCACCATGACACCATCCCCGGTGCTGGGAAAGCTGTTTATTGCACTGCTGTGGACTGGGAGGATCGGGGAATTAGGCCAGCAGCCTGCCCTACCTTATGCTGGATCCTGCAGCATACTGGGGGATGCCAGGAAGGGGTGGAGGGAGGGACGCCTCTGTGGTCCCCATCACCGCACAAGGCCCCATGGGTTCCTTTTTGCTCCATTGTGGACTCAGCATGTGTGTGCAAAGCGCTTCAGTCCAAGCACTGGTGTGCAGGGGATTCAGTGAGCAGTGAGTCATCCCCTGCTGCTGCTAATGGGAAACCTGAGAGCATCCAGATCAGAAATATACAAAGGATGGTTTCTCGGACTCATCTTCCCCCATGCTGCTGAGCCTGGGAGTCTTGCAGCCACGGCTCCTCTACTCCATCCCATCTTCTTCCTCTGATGGGCTGAGCCTCTCAAGGGGAGAAGAAGGATGAGGCAGAGGAAGGTACAGGAAAATGCAGAGAATGCTGGTGAGGGAAAGAGCTCTCATTCATCCTGACCCGTCACCAGGTCCACCCCCTGTTTTATAGTTGTTCCCATGGCCAAAATAATGGGTCTTAACATTATCTGTAGCCCTTCAATCATTTACCACAGCTGTATATTTAGTAATATAAATTATGTTTTGTGTGTTTTGGTGTTGCTAGTTTTGACCTTCTTTCCTATTCTACAGCCTCAAATTACTAAAGTGAACATTTGCTGTTTATTGAGCTTTCATGGTTTCTTGACAGTTAACAGCATTTTACATTTGGTACAGTTTTCTACTTTTCTTTTTACCCCATGTTTAAAATGCTGATCCAGGCAATAAGATCTTGGCTGTGAGGCCAGTTTCTTTCTGACATGCTTAAATACAGATTGAGAAAACCTTCTTTTGGTAAATGGTGACTTTTATGCCTGAATAGCCCATAGGGACCTTGTCTGTATTTTGAAAATCTAAAGACCTCTTCTTTGTTACCAAAGTAGCAGTTTCATATTGGAAGTAGCAAAAAATGTGTATTATTGGAGGTAAAAGCTTTGGATGACAATGTGATTTTACTGTTGGGTACTGTGAGCACAAGCATGTATGTTTAGCTTTAAGTCAAAGGAGGTATTCATATGTGTTACTTGCCATTATTTTTAAGAGTTATTTTTTAAGGGCAGAGCTTTGATTGTCCAAACACTGTTCCTGGCTTTTACTGTCTGTGACACTTCACTTGTCTCTCTGGTGGAGAGAGTGGGTGAAGTCACAGGGCGCACTGAGCATGCAACCCCAAAAAGGGTCAGACAAAGACTGATCCAGTTGGGCTGGGAAGCTCTGCAGCTACTGTCAGTTCAGCCAGCCTCAAGGAAGCTTGGGCTGGGACGAGATATCCTCCAAAGGAAAGGCTGCAGAAGCTGAGGCAAATTGAGGTAATTTTGGAGGAGAGGGCCATCTCTCCAGGGGGGAGAGCCTGTGTCTGCTTGAGAATGGGAGGTGGAGATCACTCTAAGAGTGATGGAGCTTTTGAGTCACCTGAATGAGGTACCTAGGCATGTGACAATGCTGCCAAACTGGGCTGGAAAGTCAAGGGACTGGATCTCAATGAAGAGAAAATGAGATAGCTCCTACCTAAATTAATTACTTGAGGAAAAAAAAAAACAAAACACAACCCCAAAACAAACACCAAAAAGTGACATGCCCTGTGTTTATTTAGACAGCATCCTTCCACCACATGGAGTACCATTTTTCTCATTTTACAGAGGTAGAGATGAGGGCAAATTACATGCCCAAAGTCCTGTAGAAACTGCACAGCAGAGAGTCATCCCTGCACCCCTCACTAGCAAACAAATTGTTGGACCACCTCTTCAAACCTGCGCAGATAACCCTAGCATGCACCTTCCAGTCCCAGGGGCCTGATGGAGGATCTTTCCATCCGTAGCTCTCCAGAGTTTCTGTCTTCACCACTATTCATTTTTTTTCTACAAAACCTTCCCACTCCTGCCTCAAATTCTGCTTAGAAGGACATTCCCCATCACCTTGCTTTTCCTTCTTTCCAAGCAGGAGCACCTCCCACCCCAAGAGAGAGCACTGGATTCAGGCTTTTTGTGAACAGGAACTGCATGTTAGCATGTCTTATACTGTTAATCAGGTGGAGAGAGAGAACACAACTATGGCAATGCTCTTGTATGACCTCAGACATTGCCCGGAGGTGCCTCTGTCTCTGCGCTAGTGCCATATGAACCTAGAGTATCTGCAGTTTCACCACGTGCTTTGTTGAAGTAGGATGGCTAAAATGTGCTGCTTAGGTGATCAAACAAAAAAAAGCTGTTGTCTTCAGGGATACTGAGTTTTTCAGCCGAGGTCTATGCTGCTCTCCAGTCCTGAAAATGGACCTCTACTAGGGCCGGGCCTAGATTTTAATGGGGCCCTGCTTAGCTTTTACTCTGCATGAAATTCGCCATGCATGTCGAGATCATGCTGTAGCAATAACAGAGCGTTCAAAGTGTGTTGGCATGAGTAGCTCTAACCCTGATCCTAGCCCTGTATAGAGTCTGCAAATGCAGACTCAACAAAACTGCTGAAAATATGTTGGAGAGCTTAGCCATGAGTGCACAACATCGGTAAAATAGTTTAAAAGTAGCCCCAAAGGGGAAAAAGTTAAGAGCAAAAGGAGAAGAAAGTGTGCTGCTAGTTCAGCAGAAAAGGCAATTGTACCTGCTAGTAGCAAGAACAACTTCATCATCTGATGCATGGACTTCTTCCAGCTTGTCACAACAAATACTGCACACCCAAGGCTATTTGTTGCATTAGGAATAAACCAGCAAGCATAGGGAGCCGCAGCTCCTGTTGGCACCTAAGCTAGGCACCAGTTACCGCCTGCGCAGATATAGTGCTGTTTAGCAAGTAGGGGAAATGGTGAAGATGTGAACTGGGGTCACACTTTGTTTCCCACCTCCTCTGAACTGGGTGTTGATCAAGCCCAAGTGCTAAGTCAAGCCTCAAGTGGTAGTATTATCTACTATTTTGCTAGAAGTACTTAAAAGTCACCTATCACCCTACGGCTGAGGTTCACTTTGCTGTAGTTAAGATAGGACCGATCTTTATTCTAGGACTGGGCAGGGCACAGCAGCAGCTGTCTTCAGATCCCAAATGGCAGCTCAGAGACTAATCTAAGGAGAAACCTGTATTCAGCTGTAAATGAATAGAAGGACATTATTTATCTTACTCTGAACTCAACGAGGATGGAGGTGAGATGTTTTGCCCAATATGGCTGAATTCCAGAGGTTGGGTCTGTCCTACAGACACATCCTACAGACCAGCTCCATTAGAGAGCTGGTCTGGGGCAGCAGTACAGCTGGGACTCAAATCTTCTTTGAGTTTGTTGCTAAGGACTTTCATGCTGAATGAAAGCATGAAACGGGGGTGAATTATCAGTCAGACATGTGCATATCCCCCATGTAATGTACTCGGGTGGTCCGGTTTGTTCAGAAGGCAGATAGCCTCACATTGCAGTTTGCTAGATTCTTGACAAAACAGTCTTAAAAGGTAGCCCCAAGTTGAGTGTATTGCAATCGTGCAACCTTGAAATTGCAGAGACCTGATTGAACTTGGTAAGAACTCCATTTTATAAAGGTGTGTACAAACTTCTGGACACCTGAAATGAAAGAAAGGCACTCCTCTACAGCGCAGCCAGAAATAATCCCCCATGTTGCAAATGACCCAGAGGACACATGCCAGAAAAGATAAGATGAGGAAGAAGAAAGCCATATTACTCTTGTTAAAAGCACTTGAAGGTAGTTCTCTGCTGGACATCACTCTGATTTATCTTATTTGAGGTAAAATCACCTGGCTTTCATCAAGGTTCCTGTCTGTTCCAGGAACTGGATGAACAGTGAAACAAGTGAGCTGCACTTTCTGGAAAAGGATTGCAAAATAGAATATCATTGTCTTTCATGGTGGAACTATGTAACCAAGGTGAATATGACTTTCCAACCCAGATTTTTCTCAGCATCTTGACCTGAACAAAGGTGTTCACAAAACAAAGGAATACAGAGATGAGAGTAGTGGAGAAATAGCAATTAGATGAACTATCCTGTGGGAAAAAAGTTCATACTACCTTGCTTTCTGATGGTGGCCTTGAGGCCGCTTTCAAGACAAGACTTGTGGGACATGCAGACAGAAAATCCTGAATCCCAGAGACGGGTGCAGCAGATGTGGCCTTGAAAATCACAGGCTTGTTAATAATTGTGGGTTAATATATCAGAAGAGTGTCTACAGGCTGCCTGGGAAGTGCTTATGTGGGAAGGAGAGAGGGACAAAGCACGAGGTACCTAGAGACCATGGAGACTGATATTTCAGGCCTCCACCAACCAATCCACAAAAAGCAATTCCACCAAGTCCAGTTTGACCTCCCAAGTACCTAAATTGTACCTTGTCCTTCCAATTTTCAAAGCCAGCAGCTCTGGTTTGCCTGGCAGGCACCGATTTTGAGGTGAGAGCTGCCTCTAGAACCAGAACTTAACCGTTGGGAAAGCAGCTTAGCTGTTGAGCGGGAAGATGACCTCCCGTTGTGGGCATAATTGCTGCATTCCTTGACTGGGAGAGGAGCCGAGCAAGCCTGCCTGCGTAGGACTTACATGGAAATGGCATTTTTATGGGAATGTCTGAAATGCCTCTTACAGGCACCCAGTTAAACACTCCTCTCAGTCTGGCCACAGGCCAGCCTGGAGTCCTTTGAACTTCTTGCCCTCCAGGCAGAACCCAGGGTTGAGTTTTCCTGCTGACTTCCAGGATGCCAAGTCATTACTAGCCATAGTGAAGAGAGCCCAGCTGCCTAAAGTGTTGCCCACAGCATTGCGTGCAACTCGTTGGCCATGGAAGCAGTTTTGCAGACACATCCAAAGGCAGGCTTTGTCTTCTGCGCTTTTTGTGGCACTGTGTCCACTGGCAGACCTCAGTTTTTAGCAGGGTTAGAAATTGGACCACAGCTGGTAGCCAGGCAGTCTGCCAGGGTGCTGGGCGCATCAGCCATTTCTCATGATATATAGCAGCTGAGCTAGATTTTTTTTTGGTGGAAGCTTTGAAACACATTGAACTTACCATGTGGGAAAAAGTCCTGTTAGTCCTGTGCTTGCCTGCATCCATTTGTAGCAAAGGCACATGAATTCGGGAGCATATTTCTGCTCTTGGCTTAAAACTGGCTTTCAGCACATTGTGCATGCATGCACAAGATCTCTTGTTAAGATGCCAGGGTCCTGTTTCTAGGTGCTGATCTATGATGTGGTGCATGTATTCAGGAAAATAAAGCTAAAAGTGGGTGTAAATTCAGAAACTGCTTTTGCAGCTCTCGTGTACCATATGCTTCCCTCGGGAGAGTAGGATTTCAGCCCAACAGTCAGGCTCCTGTGGGAGTCTTTCACCGCTCCTTTGCTGCCTTGGTCAGAGGCTTTGTATGAAGTTACTACCCCTGAACCAAAATGAGGACTGAACACAGCCAAGGAAGCCGAACACTGTTAATGGTCTCACTATTTTCCATGGTGCTGCTTTAAGGGATTGATTCATGTTATCAGTGTTTGTTTCCTCCTCTTCCTTCAGGAGCTAAGTTTTAGACTTTACTATTTCAAGGCAGAAGAGGATAAGAGAGGATGCCACAATATTAATCCCTGCACAGTCACACTGATTCTGCTTTTCTAAGGTTATTATCCTAAAACAGGAAAAATAAAGCTCCTGTTGCTTTGTGAGTAACAAAACTAATTCAGCATTGTTTCCTGTGGATCTAGCTCTTTTATCTTTAACTTGCCCTTCCAAGCCCATAGTCTCTTCCTCACTACTTGTGGGGGTAAGTGGCAATGTGTGCAATGGCTTACTGAGGATTCGTCTGCATCCCTAAACTGGTTGACATGCTGACTGCCATCTCTCAGAACAGATGAGGGGTTGGAGCTACACCATAGTGGGGGCACTAGCTACCATTGATTTATTTTACTTAGCTCTTCATTTCTATAGGATGAGTGGGTGTTTATTGTATCTGAAATGTCTACTTCCGTCTCAAGTGTGGTTGAAATTGGCCAATGGATTCAAAAGTTATTAGAGGGGATTAAAAGACAGACAGCATGATCAGATAAGCCTGTTTCCTCAGAAAACTAGGCTAAAAAGGGAAAAAAAAATCTAGTGCAAGGACTCCTGCGATGTCCTCTGTACATCCTGTTTTTTTCAGCATCTGTGGTCATTAATACTGGAAGCTCTGAGCATTTACAAATGAGTGATGCAGCACATACAGCAATGTTGCTCTCCTTTGCTCTAACTCTTTACTTACATTACACCTACAATACTGAATGTGGTCATCCCACTGATGTGGCATCAGTCATCTCTGTCCCCGCAGCTGAGATTTGTCGTGTGTGCGTGAGAAGTGGCTCCAGGTTATCCGCATCTGAACACACCCTTGCCCAAAACAGGATTTAGCTGCCAGGAGGCAAGCCCCATAGACTAGTCCCTGTTTGTTGGGGACTGTAAGACAAGCAAACAGGTTGGTCATTCTGTATCCTCAAGCAGCTGATGAGGACTTTGCTGCTTCTTCTCAGTCTAAGTGTGAACATGGAAATAGTTGAGTAGGGATATGAGGCTGCGCCCAACTCAGCCCCAGATATGTATTTGGCTGGCACCTTTCACAGTAGGCAACATTTTGCTGTCTAGAAGCTTCCAGTCCAGTTTATAAATCCATTTTACAGACTCTGGGAGGTGGGGAAGTCCCTGAGGTGTTGTGCTTGGTCTCTAGATAAGAGGTTGCCACTTTGCATGTACAGCAAAGCCGATGATCCTTTGATCCCCATGCACATCTCAGAGCAAACTCTGTTAACTGTGATCCCAGGAGCCAGGAGGAGTGCTGGAAAGGGGTTGGGTTTAATGGAGCCTTTCATCTGAAAGAAGGGTGCTGGGATAAAAGCCAGCCTTAGTTGCAAGAAGAAAAATAGCTAAAGCCTGTGAAAGTATTAAGACGTAGAATTTCATTTCAGGCTAAATAAAGGCATGTTCTGGGAGATGGATTTTGAAATGTGAAGGAAAGGTACGAGGCTAAGATTTGGGGTTCTGGTTTATCTTGGCATTTCTAGCGCAATTTCCTATGTTCCTGTTTATATAGCAGAGCTGGTACAAATTTTCAAGCAGACACACAAATCCAGAAATAAAAGGAATAGCTGGTTGTGAACCTGCCGCCCACGCACACAAATCCAGCGAGCCAGCTGGGCTACAGTGCTCCTCCCTCCCTTCCTGCTCCTCTGACATCCCCATCGTCTCAGCCGTCACGACATGCCTGAGCATGCATAAGCATTGCTGAGGCCCACGAGGCAGCTTTCCAGAGCACGATGGGGAATGAGCTCCAGACGAGAGACTGCCTTGTCGCCCTGCACCTGTAGCGCTGGGCACCTGTACTTTTGAGCACCCTCAGGGACAAGAGGTTTTATGGATCAAAATCAGTGCTTTGAACTCTGTTTGGAGGAATTTGGATGAGCTGGTGGACAACATATTTGTTCAAGGTGGTGGACACCAGATGAAGTCCACACCTGCCAAGGAAAAGGTTTCATCTGGTGCTTGCTTGGGCTTTCAGACCTTGTGAGTGTGTCTCACCCCAGCTCACGGTGCAGCTGCACTTGTCGCACGGGGAGGCAGAGGATGGGATGCTGGGTACAGCTGGGGTGAGCCGGGATCCCTTCATCTTGCTGGTGGAAGATGCAAATAACTTCACACCTTCCTGCCCTTTGTTCAGTCCACAGTGCATTTGTCCAGCATTTAACAGCAAAGCAGTTTCATTTGGGGCCTCTGGGTGCTACTGTCAAAGAATGAAAAATAGCAACAGGAATTTCTGGGCCTGGGCTTCAGCTCAGAGGCTCAAAGTTTGTGCACCAAACCCTCCCGGCCCTCCCCCCCTCAGCTGGGCACTTAACATTGTGAAGGAACACTTGGTACCATGCCTAGTCTTCAGCATTAGTAATTTGCTTTGCTGTCTTCGTTAATCTAAAGCCCCTGACTATGCAGCAAAAATTCAGCTAAGTTCCTTCTTGGAGAAGTCTGGGAGGAGGGAATTAATCCAGTGTGCATAATGAACCACTACGCTCAAAAGGGTCATTACCTGTGAGCCTGCTGTCCAGGAGGGACCAAGCTGCCTTTACCCTGGCTACATCAGGTGCGCAGCTCGGGGGAACCCCACCATCTCCCACTGCAGCCAGAAGAAAGCTCTGAAAATGGCTTGATTTCAGAAAACAGATTCCCAGCTGAAGTCTGACATTTCCTCTCCTCCTGGGGACTGCAGAGCTGCTGTCTTTGGCAGTTTGCTTTCCAGAGGCAGTTGAGAATAGATAGCTTCTGCCCCTGCTTTTGTTGGGTTGGTTTATGGGAGAGCTGGGTGCGCCCTGGGCTGTCCAGGAGTGGGTCACTGCCCGTGCCTAGAGATTGCGAGGTGCCTTGCAAAGTACTTTATGCCTCGACCCAGGCCTTGTTCCCTTGGCAATGTATATTCTGTATATGTTTCTACCAAATGCTTCTCGTACCTCAGCCCCCACTGAAACCAGCTCAGACTCATTGTTTTCCTTTGTTGCTAATTCGTGGTGGTGTTTTATCTTCCTGTGCTGCAAGAGATATAGCCTCATATAACCTAACTCTGAAAGACTCCTGATACTACCTCCCTCCCACACCCCTTATTCCCGTTCGTCTTGTGTCTCATTTTGCAATTGCTATTATTTCATCCCTCTGGGGCACCTACTAAGGCTACCCCGATGATGGATGCTGCCAGACCAGATGCATAAATATTAAGAAAGGTGGAAAGAGCCAGACTTGCAATTTCTTTGTGCAGAACAGTGATGGAGATGCCGTTCTTACAGCTGATCGACACAACTGCAATCTGAGCTCCAGATTTAAAAGCTTGTAGATGCAGGTTAAACTAAAGTTTTAGCTGGGACTGTAACTGGGTAGCATCCTGTGGTCAGGCAGAGAAGCAAACATGCTAGTTACACAGGTGATTTTCACTAGATCACTAAAGGTCTTGTTCAGGCGACTGGGCTGGTCTCCAAATGTATACTGTACCTTGTCTAATTTCTGTTGCTGATAGAGCAAGACAAATTTGTGACTAGATGATCTTATTTACTTGCATTTTCCTGAATCTTGTCATGCAAAATCTGATGTGAACATTGGACCCTGTGCATACCCCTAGAAATGATTATGTTAACTGTCAATCTCAGACGTTATCCTTGCAGTGCCATATCACAAGTCACCTGTCTACATGACCACCTTAATAAATCAGTGTGTGATCACCTGGAATTGCCAGAGGTTTGTATTATCAGAAAGCCTGATGGCAGTTTTCAGATACTGGAAGAACAGAAAGTCTTGATTAACGCTGAGTTAGCTGTCTCTTCTCTAATGCTGTTTCCAGTTCAAGGGACGTCTTGATAATAGTGTTTGGTCTGAAGGCCACAGACTTATTGATGGTCACAGATCAAAATACCATCACTTCTAATAAATTATGCTGCCCTATTTTTGTTAAGAAGTGCACCAAGGAACAACATCCATGGAAGTAAGGGGAAAATCTGAGCAGTCTCAACAACGACTCATAATGCTGCTACTCAGAGCAAGAGCAAACATGATGGAAGTGTATTTCCAGAAGTGAAATTTGGGGATGCAGATTTGATGCTGGCAGTGCTTTATTGTGGACAGTACAATAAGGCTGGTGTTGTTTTTAAGGAATGCCAAATTCAAACTTTTTCCTGCCTAAAACTCCTTCTGTATCCCTCTTTGCCCATCTATCCCACCTTGGATCAGGTGTAGTTTTAAATTTGAGGATAGATAGATCAGGACTATTATTCAAAAGGCACAGAATATTTTTCTCACAGCTCAGGGTTGCAGCTAATAGTGCCAAAAGGTTTTGATGGACTAAAATCAGTTTAATATTCACAATCTCCAAAGCATCATCTCTGTTATTAGCTATGAATATTGAGGCCAAGAGCTACTGGTGTGATCATGCAAGGTTTTCAGTAACCCTACACCCAATAGCAACTGCATAAACCAACACTTTGTAAGATCAGGGTTTATGAATATAAACCAATCCTCATCGTGTTAGAGCTGATCTCTCCAGATCAGTGTGCACCACCTTGGTGCTCTTGGGGCTCTGGATCTTACCTTGTCACTTCTCGTGTTCTGGAGGCAAAAGGAAGCTCATCAGATCTGCGTTTTCCAAAAATATTAACTTTCACATATAAAAAATGTGCAAATTACCTTCCTCTGTTTAAAACTAGCGATCAGAGTCCATCATGTTTTCTGTAGTAGGAAACAGAGTGGAAGATGTTGTGTCACAGCATATAAAAATTGACTGAAAGTCCAGAATCGCTTTTGTCCATTTACTGCTCCGA
Source organism: Anhinga rufa (assembly GCA_013400875.1). Classification (NCBI taxonomy): domain Eukaryota; kingdom Metazoa; phylum Chordata; class Aves; order Suliformes; family Anhingidae; genus Anhinga; species Anhinga rufa. The sequence continues at coordinate 12,394 of VZTV01062269.1, forward strand.
ACCCAAAAAGCAGCTGTTTGCTGAGTTCGGGTGTTCCCTTAAGGTGAAAACTTTTCCTTTGTGACAACCTATGAGTATCCACTAAAACACAGACTTTGGAGCAGAGCAGATTGTGTGGTACTGCCCATCTGCACATTGGATACCCATGCTTACTTTTTAATAAGAGCAAGGAGCTGGATGTAATGTCATGCAGTCATAATTCTTGGCAGTTGCTGTAGTTCATATGGTTATTGGAAGCTGAAGCTTTGAAGTATTTACCAGATCTCTTTACGCTTCCTGCATTAGTGCTTGGGTTTGTTTTTTTTTCAGCTGATCTCCCAGGCTGCCGAAACCCTGTTTGGTAGGGAAAGAGCCATGTGTCCAGTGGAGCGTTTCATGGGGGGAATGGCTATGCTGGAAAAAAGTGAACAAGCCCAGAAGCACCTGCCTGGGCAATGCATGTTTGTAAACCCAGAGGGTTTTTATATGTTTTGAAAAGGACAGGGAGATAACTCTCCTGTAAAGAGAGTTGGGTGTGAAATGGAAGTGCTAGCCTGAGAGATGATGGACTCTCCGTTGGAGAGAAGATGGGTTGTGGCAGACTGACCCAGGGGAAGGCAACACTTTTTGCCATCCAAAAGTGGGCTGCAATGAACTCACCTGTCAGCCTTGGGATGTCATTTAGGGGTTGGACTGAGGCTTGGAGCCACACTTTGCAACGGAATGGGTTGTATGGCAGCTGGAGCCAGGGGAGAGTCTAGCTGGTTCATCCAGAAAGCCTCCTCATACCACATGCTGTCTCAGCCACATGGCCACCTTAGGAGAAGGCTCCAGGAGGGCTGAGGACATACACCCACCCCCAGTCTTGTTCTCTGTTCCCTGTGCCGTGGCACTGTAGCACTAAGTGTTCAAAATCCCTGTGCACCTAAGCCAGGCTGGCATGTGCTCCCAGCCATAAAAAGAGGGTAATGCTTTTTGCTGTGCAGGGCTGAGGGGGAAGAAATGCTCCCAGGAGTTCACAGCTCTTGGTGTGGGCTGTGGGAGCTGCAGTGAGGATGATTTCCTGGCTTTCCTGGGACAGCCCTGAAATACAAGGGACAAGGCTCACAAGTCTCCCTCTTTTCTTCCTTTCCCATTGCTTCCATCTCGATTTAGGAGGTAGGAGGACAAAACCAGAGGATGCTCCAAGCTCCCCTGCTCCTATGACCCCAGCCTCCCAAACGAGCCAGGTGAAGCGGGAGTTTGCCCTTAGGAAGATAATATAGTGTAAAATTTCTTCTAGGACGAAATTCCTTCTTTTAATAAAAGCCCCATTTAAATAATCAAAGTCCCAGAGATGAGATGCAACTAGCCCGTTTGCCCAAGAGAGCGTTTCAAAATACTTTTACCCAACAGTTGGTCTGAGATCAAACAGACTTGGCATTACACTGTTTCCTGGATAACACGCCATCATTATTTATTAATCTGAATCAAAGTGCTTGATGTTTTCATGCTATCAGTTAGACAGAGTCTTATCGTCTACCTTCCTTTTTTTTTTTTTAATTTGTTGTGTTTCAAGAAAGTTTTGAAGCTGTTGCAGTGGGAAATCCATAGCTTAAGTGGCAGCTTGCTCATCTTTTATTTATTTTTGTAATAATCCCTTTGTTACACATTCAAAGCTCCGAAAGATCCTTGTCCTCAGTCAAAAGTTTTATGCTTGGATAAGATTCTAATGGTGACTTTTAGAAGTGTGTTTTCCTGGTTTGGAATAAGTATTGTCACATTTATTGCTTTGCAATTTAAAGAGATGTCATTTGTCTGGTCAAAACCGAGTAATTTTAAAATACTTTTTTATATTGGGATCAAAATGACTATGTAAAGTTCCCAATTTTTTCATATCCTTTAAAAACGCAAACACAGGGATGTCAAACCAATGGGAGAACCAGTAAGGGGATGTGATTAGGGTGATTTCTGGCCTGTTTCCCATCATTCTTGGAGAGAATTTTTTTTTTTTCCCCAGGAAAAAATGTGATTTTC
>VZTV01062273.1:4797-22204 GCA_013400875.1 Anhinga rufa
CAGCAAACTTGCTGAACCTACGCTCCATCCCTTCATCCAGGTCATTGATGGATACATTGAACAGGACTGGACCCAGTAGAGACCCCTGGGGAATTGGAACCTAAAGAGTCTTAGGGAGAGAGGTCTACTCAGGATGTTAAAATCTAAATGCTGTGGTCAGGACATGTATATATATTTTTCAAAACTAATACAGTTTATTTAAAGAAGTTATATTCATTCTGAAGAAACAAATAAAACTGTTTGGATTTAGGTATTGATCAGGAACTGCTGCTGAAACGCTCTCAGTTATCAATCTTACTCTTCTGATTGTTGGCATACAATAATATATTGATTGGATTGTACTAGGCAAATTTCTTATTTCTTCCTTGGCAATATGTTTGTCACATATCTCCTGCTGATTTTGAAATGAGATATCTATTTAAATCTCCCATATATGTTATTGAAAGAAAACTTTGATGTTTTAAGTATCTGAAAATTTTAACATCTGCTGTTTACTTGCATGCATCTTGCATTGAGGAAGAAAAAAGGTTCACTTTAGAAGCCAATCAGGCTGTTGCAGTTTCACAGTCTTTTTAGTATAAAGAAATTGTGAGTTTTAAAGTAAAATAGAGCCACGACTCTACTCATTGAATAGGTTTTGGGCCTTTGGTTGTGTGGTTGTTTTTTTTTTTATTTTTTTTGCCAGCCCAGGTTAGTCAGATTTTATTTCACTAAGAAATACTGACAGAAAAGTTTACATGTTTCATTATCAGTTTTAGGGAAAATATATGTTCTGTGATTAAAAAGCTTTCACAAAGAAACTTCAGAAAGATGTTTCAGTATTTGATACTTCATATTTAAATACCTATAACTGTGCCAGAGAAAAACCACAAAGCAATAATATTTTGGTTTGAGATCTGCCTTTCCCTGCTACTAGGAAAATACATTTCTAACTAACTTTCCCTCTTTCCCTTATAGATTGCACTCATTGGAAACTAAAGTATATAAAAGACTGAAAACTCTGGTATATTTTAATCATCCCAAGAGACAAATTTATGAGCGAGAACATTTATGAATATGAAGTGTTTTAGTTACAAAACAAGTGGCACAGCAAAAAGAGTATCTAGAACATCAGAAGACTGTTGATGAAACAGATTCATAATTTAAAATAGTGTGTATCCTAATTTATACTTTAAAAACCCTCAAGCTTTTACATAAATAATTTTCTCTTTATCTTTCATTATTATTCCTCTTTGCCCTTCTAGTCAGCCCTGGAAATGTCACAAAACACACTACAATAGCTAGCATAAATAAAAGTTTTTTTTCTCTCCCCCCATTTCCTAAAAGTATGAACTTTTCTGGGAAGAATTTAGATCCCAGAACCACTCGTTGCTTATCAGTCTTTTCAATACAAGCATATATATGTTTGAAGAAGCTAAGACTAACCTGTAAGTACAGCTGGAACATTTCTCTTAAATAGGGTAAGTCATATTTGGATGGTTCTGAAAAAGAGCTTTCTTTCTATGCAGTCATAAAACGTCTCTCATATTGCCCAACAGAAAGCTTAATCTGGATTGTGAGAAGCAACAAAGAGTACTTTTCCTTCTTAAGCTCTCAGTGGAAAAGCTTTTCTTCTCTTTGGTGTCACATATCATCAGCAGCTTCAGCTAGACTCTTAAAGACAAATAAATCAAAAAGTTGTCACTTTAAAAACATTTGTATGTAGCAGCAGTACAATTTTCATGCCTGACAACATAATGAAACGCTTCTGTGTGGAAGCTGCTAGAATGTTATTTGTTTGACTCAAGTGACCAGCAGCAGAAGTTCAAGCTCTAAGGAGGTTGTCAGGGATGTCTGCTATCTTCTGCAGCTACCTCTGATCTAGAAAAGGATGAGGTAAACAGTATTTCTTCTGTAAAGGAGGACTATCCAGGCATGGTTTACTAGAGGCTCAATGTCACTTGATTAACAATTTTACTGAAATAATGCCTATCAAAAATAAATCAGGTTAAAGTGTGGCCACTGCTGTAGAAGCATTTAGAAAGAGTTCCCACTGCAGAGCTCATCATGTGTGTACAGTGAAAAGCAAGACCTTGAACACAGCTGGGCTGTTCCTTCCTATGACCAGTTCTACCAGACCAGCTTAAAGACCCTTCTGGACAGCAAAGCCATAACCAGCATGATAGACATCACTTGGAGCTGGGGGCAGCAATCAGCCAGCACAGTGATTTGCAAAATATTTCCCCAGTTGCAGTGTCTGATGTGTGTGGGACCTCAGTCACCATCGGTGCAGCACTGGGCTGAGATTTCCTAACAGATTGCCTTCAGGGAAGAGTTCATTCTTTATCCGAGAGAAACACCTCCCATCCTCAGCAGCCATGGGAGAGGGAAGGGGGGAAACTGAAATGTGGCTTCCTCATCCTGTTTCAGTAGAGCAAACAAAATGGTTCCCAGGCAGATGTGGTGTGTCCCTCAAGAGCTGTCAGGTCTGTTTTCAAGGGAGTGTTCCCAAATGCAAAGTGTTAGAGTACACACAGAGGCAAATCCATCTGTTTTGAAGGTGTAAAAAGTGCAATCAGAAAAGTCTTAAAAGGGACTTTGTATATATCAATGACAATAATAATAAAGACCTGTCTCAGATCAACTATTTTGATCACCAGAAAAGAGGCTATTAATATGAAAAAAAATAATGTAAAGAGGTTTGCTAAAGTTGCATGAGGCAGGTCTGGTAATAGGAAATAAAATGTACCTCTGCTGTATAACAAATACAATAGAGATCTAATAGAGATAAAAGGGAGGAAAACCAAAAGAGTGATTTATTACCTAGTCAACTAAATTTAAATTTGCATTAATGTTAAATGCTTTTATGACTGTTCATGGGCACTGAAAACTGTAATGAATGTCCCTAGACACAAAGAGCTAGAGTTAATTCATATATAAACTATTCAGATATTCTTACTGGAACTGACAAAAATTGGTGAGCTAAAGAAAAAGCACTTTGTGAGGTCAGTCAGAAATAACACAGATGAATCAGCAGCGTGAGAGTTGTCTCAAATAGGAAAGAACAGAAAGAATATAAAGAAAAGGAAGAAATAAGTGACCTGATAAAAAGTACTGTATTTAGAGACAAATTCAGGAGCTATTGTACTTCAAATCCTTTTTCTTGATTTTAAGAGGCAATAGAGGAATACACAATGCAAAATAAATTTCCCGAATAGCAGAATACAATACTATGATTGGTACCATTATTTATGTAGCTGGATATGAACTAATTATAATCTATCCCAGACGAATACCCTTCAGACCCACCAGAAAGAAAATGACAAGTTTTCTTGCCAATTCAAGCTGAGAAACTGCAAGAGCAACCCTAGCTCTGATTACCTGATGTAATAACCAGCTACCCTCTGCAGGTGAACAACTATTTTGTGTCTCAACATTTTATCCCCAAGGTCCTTATCCAGGTAAGTTTTATGGAATTAGGTTCCCTGCCTTTCTCGGGATACAGCTGTGACAGAAGCCTCTGTTGCCTGTGAGGTTTGGAGGCTTGGTGGTTACACTGGAATTACAGAATAACACAGCAGTAAAAAAAAGCAGTAGAGAGCTGGGAAACCTCAGATATTAGAGCTCGTCTTCAACAATTTGTTTGTTTTTATTTTGAAAGAAACAGGCAAACAAAACCCAACCACCACACAACTTCCCCCCAAACAAGCACAGCATACCCAAACAAAAACCTAACTACCTTTAAATTCATTCCGAAAAAATTCCCATGTACACACAGATACATCAAGTCTAGGTCATATAACCAATTCAAAGCTCTGGTTTCCTTATTAAGCATTCCAGCATTATTAATAATAATGGCTTCATTAAAGACTTCAGTAATTAGCTCTGCTTATATGTAATAAAAGTGTCCTCACTGAGACTTACATATAGAACTCTGCTTCTTCACAATTTTATTGGAATTAAGGGGGGATACTTAGTATTTCTATGACCATAATATTAACTTCAGATGAACAATTAAAGGTCAATTAAACAACTGGAGAAACTGAAGTTCTCCTGGGTATTATGGGCTACTAAAGAAATGTCTTTCAAGTAATTGTTAAAACTTTCACCTGGTATAAGCAAGCCACTCACACAGACGACACCGCCATGCAAGCACAAACAGCCCTAGCTGATACTTGTGACACTCAGACTTCAGGCTGGGCAGCGATACCAAAATCAGCACTGATATAATTGCTCACAGACTATGTCGGTACACTTGGCACTCATCATTCCGAGACTGCCTGACACCTGATAATTGCTAATCGCCAAATACACTTATTCCCATCTTGAGGAACCTCTGACTTTTGTGAAGGTTGCTCCTTTCGGAACCTTTGGCAGACAGCTGAGGAGAACAGCTGATGTTGTATGCGGCACAGCAGAGAGAAAGCCAGGCAGCGGTCAGACCCGCAGCTCTGCAGAGCCTGGGCTTCTACATCCCGCTTTGTTAGTCACGATCCTCATTTTGATGAAAAGCAGCTTGTTAAAGCTGCTATCAGCTGAGAAAGCAATGTGAATAGGAATAATGAAACTCCTCAGATAATTTGTCTCTTTTGTGAGCTCCTTGGCTCTTCAAAAGGCCACCACCAGACAATTTCTGTATCTGAAGCTAACAAATCTTCATAAATAAAGATACACACAAAAATCCCAAATCTTGACAGAAAACAATCTATAAGAATGTCAGCATTAGGCTACTGTTAATGTAAATGTCTCCTCTTCAGGGGTACTAATTCAAGTCCCAAAGTCCCATCATGCACTTACTTGACAATTAATATACTTTTCCAAACACTTTTCATGCAAAAAGATAAGCTCTACTAATCAAGGGACAAGAGAGGAACATACTGGTATATCTCTTTAAACACTATCAGAGAATTCATACATTAAAGGTATTACTAATATTTCAAATGAAGAGTCATGTTCAGTTAAATGTTTTTGGTTCAAAATGTTGTTTAAACTTGAGAGGTTGTTTTGCTAGCAGCCAAGCAGAAATTATTCTGATAAAATACTCATTCAGAAATAGCATTATGTTCAAAGAGTGAAAGCATTCATTGAACAGCGTGGTTTCCCACCTATTTGTAGCGATGATCAGATACAAGGAGTCAGACCGATACATTCTGGGGGTTTGGGGTTGCTTTTTGTTTTGTTTTGTAAACAAAGAAAGATTTATCTTAATTCTATTTAGAATTCTCTTCCTAATGAAAACATATATGATTTCACATATATAAACAAATATATATAAAAACAAATATATAAAATATATATGAAATAATTGGTGCAACTTTGCAAATAAATGAAGAACCACGCTCAGGAACAATATCATGGGCCCTATCAGAGGTTTGTAAAGATGTAGCTCCCACGGAGCCGAGCACGGGAGTAGCCATGTAGTGTGCAGAGCCTCAGGCATCCTATGGAAACCACCTACTGAAAGCAAAGGGTTTAGGCAAAGTGGGCTAGCAATAGTGAGTATTTTGAAAGCAGCAGCCATTTAGGAAATGACAGGTCATGGCCAAGATGATGTGATTAGCCTAAATTAAACTGTGCTTCTCATACCCCTTTCATATGGTTTCTAGTGATCTGACTCAGTGTATGCATGGTCACACTAAAGCTTTGGAAAGAAGTTCATTGCAGTGTCTACTATTCCTGCTAAACTGCATCCTCTCTCAGCTTAATGTTTTACATGGTTTTCCTACAGAAATGGACAGTAACATACTAATGACTTACAGGTTACATATTCTGCTGTATTAAACACAATGAGCACTAGAGTATGCTTCTATGTATCTGTTAGCTCTGGTATCTACTGGCACTGAATTAAGTCACTGAGGCACAGTCAGCCCAGAAAGACCGATACACGTGAGTGATTTCCCCTTGCACGACATACTGGTTTTGGCCCTAGTACACTTTGCGCTGGAGTATAACATACTGAAGTCACTAAAGAGTGGAGCTGCAGCCAAAAGTAAACTCAGTTATGCTTTCATGGCCATGTTGTTGCCATGCAGTCATGTTAGCAGTGACTTGTAATGAACCTATGGATTATACTGTTATTTAAATCAAACAAACAAACAAAAACCTAGCCCCAAACCCTTTCTGTTAATTACTTCAGGACCTATACCGAGCATTTAGTAAGCAATAACAAATTACTGAAGTGTTCTAAATAGTTTAAAGCTCTAAGCGATGGTATTTACATTCACAAAAAGAGCTAGTGGATTAAAAAGGGTATGTCTAGTCGTATTTGCAGTTGTGAACATATATTGCCTTTAACTGCCAAAATTACATACACTCAAAATCAGAATGTAATTCTGCACTCAAATATTTAGAATTTTTCCTCTTCTCCCAATGAGAAATTACTGAGAACAACCAAAATATATTGCACAATGATTTCTCAGGTCTTAGAAGAAAGAAGAAAAAGGTTATTTCATTTGAAATAATCAGCAATAAATAATTTGTGTGCATAAAAAAATATCAATTTCTGATGCTCACAATTTTGAGGGTTAGTTGCTAAAGCTCAAAGAAATTAAAAAAACATTTTCATCCTTTTGCTACAGACAACACCTTCAAATGTGAAAAATTTTGGATATGCTCAACTTTGGCAATAGAAACACCTCCCACCCCCTCTTTTCTATTACCTGTAAACATATTGAAGGGGGGTTTGCTTGTCTGTGGTGGGATTTGTTGAAGTTTGTTTGTTTTTTTTTTTATTTTTTTTTAAATCAGACTTGCTGTTCAGATGCTTTTTAATTTTATTTTTTTTAAAGTACCACTTTTTCCTTTCAGAGTTGAAACCGATTATTGATCGTTTACAGCAAAGCTATATGAACTCCTTTAACAACATGCATAGGGGATGGAGACCCTGTAATGGAGGGGAACAGGAAAAACCTACGGGGACATGGGAAAGACACCATCGGCCACTATTGGTGGGTGTTGGCCTCTTTGTAACACAAGACCATGAACATGGCAGGGAGTCTGAGTGTCAGTACCTAACGCAGCTGATGAAGTAAACACAAAATAGATCGGTGTCAGCATTCACTGGGTAGCCCTGAGTTTTGTGAGCATAAACAACACATTGGCTGGTTTTCTTCAAATGCACCAACCTGACCTTGTAATATCATGTCAAACAAAATACGTCCAAGGGCAAAAGGCTTCAGTGGGGCTCCGACTGGGCTACATCTGCAACACAAGTGTGCTCACACATGTTCAGATAGCAAGCAGAAGGCAAGGAAGCTGTGGACAGAGTTAGGGAACTATTTAAGTATCCTGCTTATGTAAGGATCTCCCGAGACCTTAGAAAGTTGACATTCTTAAATCTTCCCTTGTTCAAGGAACATTGTGTTCCTCCACTCACTCATCAGCTTGTGCATGGCTTTGCGGTTTTACAGTGTAGCTGTCGAACTCCACTCAGTTTTGGGTCTCTAATTTGTACTACTGTTTTGTCATGAAAGGAGGAAAAAGCCCTCTAGTATATACAAAGGTGCTCGTGGAAAAATAGAAGACAACTAGGAAGTCTTTACATTATTGAAAACTGAAAAGATAGCAGCATTATTAAAGCATGTATTAAAAAAAAAAAATCAAACACCCCTGTTTCTAACACAAGGACATACAGAAAAGTTCTTTTTGTTTGTGGTTAAAGTTTTCCAGATTAAAAGCAACACAACTTTAAACTATTTTTTTAACTTCTATGTGTTCTTTATTTAATTAATGAAAATTGCATTATTTCTGAGAAAATTGTCTTTAATGAATTAATGAATATTTAAGGATGTGTGAGGCAGTCTGAAGCAGTCTCCCTCTCCCCAAACAGTCCTCTATCTTTTGCATACATTAAGTTTTCCATTCACTGTAGGGATACGTAAGTGTGATACTCTTTGTCTCGGTGAAGGTATACTTCACCAAGTGGTGTTTTTAATTTTCAGTAGTTAATAAATCCATTGTGATCTGCTTGAAACTGCATGAACTGGACAGTTTTACCCCCAAGACACCTAGTCAGTTGTGTAAACACTTATCACACGACAGCAAACCCACCAAGTCACTCATATATCACCACCACATGGGGAAAAGCTAGTCCCTGTTAGGTTAACTGGTTTGTGAGTACCCATCATGGCACAAGTAAAATAACATCTGATTGATACACCTCGTAAATAGAAAAATGGATCTTTCAAAGATGCTTTTTTTTTTTTTTCTTCATCCTGCTTATAAACTACTGTATGAGATTTACTTGGCAAGGTTTTGGTGTGGGGAGGGACAGACTGTAGGGGTGACCACTGTGAGAAGAGACCAGGAGCCGCCCCTGTGTTGGACACAGCCAGTGCCAGACAGCTCCAAAACAGACCCGCTGCTGCCGGCGCCTCTGTGATAACATATTTAAGAAAGGGTGAAAAATGCTGTGTAGCAACTGTGAGAGGGAGGAGTGAGAAAAATGTGAGAGGAACAGCCCTGTAGACATGAAGGCCAGAGAAGGAAGGGGAGAAGCTGCTCCAGACACCAGAGCAGAGATTCCCCTGCAGCCCATGGTTAAGACCATGGTGAGGCAGGCTGTGCCCCTGCAGCCCATGGAGGATGATGCTGGAGCAGATATCCACCTGCAGCCCGTCGGGGACCCCACACCATGGCAGGTGGATGTGCCCTGAAGGCAGCTGCAGCCTGAGGAGAGCCGGTGCAGGAGCAGGCTCTTGGCAGGAGCTGCTGCCCATGGCGAGGAGCCGTGTATTCTGAGGCTACACTGCTTTTTTTTTTCTTCTTCTTTCTTTCTAAATAATAAAGTCTCTCTCTCTCTCCTGCATACACCTTCATGATTTACTCATAAAAGTCTGGGCAGAAAATGGTAAATGCACAGCTCACACAGGCTTTCAAAATTGCGTCTATATCCAGCCATATTATCTAGATGCATCTTCCTTCTCTCTCTCTGATAAACTACTTGCATTTGGCTGCTTTATTAGCAGCCTCCACAGACATGACAGAGACCGTAAGAACAATGCAGATGGAGTTGCCTAAAGGGCTTATTTCAAAACTTTTACCAAACATTTATCAAAGAATAACAAAACCATATTATTAGATAACAGTCCTTCCCTTCCTCTAGCCCCTTCTTGCTCTTTTTAACTAGTTCTATTGAGCTCTATGAGACACCTACTAAAATACCAAGGCATGTTTCTCCCTTCCCTGAGGCTAAAAAAAAAAAACAACAAACCAAACAAAAAAAAAACTTCTTCAAATTTCAGTGTCTTTTTTTAAACAGCAATAATAATAAAACCTTTTTGTAAAGATGGAAAAGAAAATATCCTCTCTATTGCTTTCTATTTCTCTGTTATAATTTGTTTTGTGAAATGTTGCATTTTCCAGCACTTCACTGAGAAAATTAAGTTATCACTGCTGGAAAACAAGGACATAAGGAACTTACTGAAGTGTGATAAACTAGTTTCTCAGTATCTGTGAAATTCAAGGACGTACATACATATCAGAGGAACAGGAAAACTTTCTGTCCACAAGACTTTCTGAATCTTAGCTGATAAAATGAAAACAGCTATTTATTTATTAAGTTCTATTTTGTTATTAATTATATTTCTATAACACTATTCTATGCTACACAAATATATTTGAATTCTGTTAACTGCACTAGAGTAGGAAAAACAGATTGAGTTGGAAAAAATATTTCTAAAAAGTATTTAAAACTTTTTCAGTTTTCCTTACTACCTGTTTTCATGCCCACATTGAAGGTGAGTATTCCCCGAGGAACATGGGGGTGGGAAGGAAAGAGGTACTATAAAATAAACTGAAATGTAATTAAATGCAAAAGATTATTTAAGCCAAGCAAGTATCTTACTGAAACAGAAATCCCGGTAAGCCCATTATGGAGCAAAACAATCAACAGGATGAAAATTCACACTCTATTTTTAAAGGCTACAAAAAAAGAAAATCTAAAATAATTTGCAGTCATCCTTGCCTGTCAGTCCAATGGGCGCAAAGGCACTGCACAGAAATTAAGGCATTGTGGGAGGGTTCCTGCTTTGGGGAATTCACTAAGAAACCATGCCTTCTCATATAAAGCAGCTTTGGGAAAATGTGGATGAAGAGCTATATAACTCATTATTTACTAAACAGAAAGTTAGTCAGAAATAAACACCTATTCTTTTTTATCTCATGAGTGTTTCCAGAGATAAAGTGTCCAAAAAGAGGATGATGGAACAAACTAATAAAATAGAATAATATCTTTAGGACAAGATAAATTTTACATGGAAGTTCCTAAGCTGCTGAAGTAGGGTACTAAATTTTCACAAAATGCCCTTCTTCATAATTTGCTCTACTAATTACAGCGATTGCAGTTTACAGAGTAAGGTATTTTCACTATGAAGAAGGTAATTTGATTTCCTCCTTGCAGCCTGTGAGGCCCATTTGGCCTGACACATGGAATCTGCATGTTTCAATGCTTTAATAAGTAAATGCATATATATACTGCTTGTGCTGCTGCTTTTAAAAAGTACTTTTTTATTCCTCCTTTCTGTGAAACATTTCAGGAGAGACTTACAGGAACAAAACCACATCAGACTTAGTGATCAATGTAATTATACAGTATTGGATTCCACCATTCTATTTACATACTTGTCCATAAAAATGAAAGACTCATTGTAATTCCCTTTATCTAGAAGTACGGCTATAAGAACATACAATCTCTTTCTAATGGAAATCAGAATTACAATTAGATCTAATAAAAAAATGCACTAGTAGAGCATTTTTTCTGCAAAAGATGTTGACGCAGCAGAATCAAAAAAAGTTCAAAAGGACACGTCAATTCTCTTGACATTTTAAACACAAAACTGAGAAGGCTAGCTGGCCTGTCTGCCTCCACAGGCTTTTGCTGCCAAAGTTTGTCCTGGCCAGTTGCCCCTAAAGGTCTCCCCACTTCTGCAAGACGACAAACTTGCCAGAAATCAACTTTACCTCTGAAGGACACCCCCCCCAGATCTCCAGTTGGTAACTGGACAGTCTGCAGTTCCACTCAGAAAAATAAAGAAATGCATGTATTTTTATACACATACATATATACACACCCCCCTCTCTAGTCTTTCAAAATAAATTTCAATCTGAAGAGTTAAAAGAAATGTCACATTTGGGGATAATTAGTTTTTAAGTAGAAATCAGTGAAACAGTTTTCCAAGATAATCTGGTGATAGATTGTATTTTAAGATACTAACACGGAAAATGAGATCAAGGCATCCCTCTCCTCATTCTAGTTCAAAGCTGATTTTCCTAACCTAGGGTAATTCTCACACCTTCTGTTCACAGGAATATATTAACCTCTGAACTTTTGCTTAAAAATGAAATACAAATGCCACTAGTCTTTCCCCTTTTTGTACCTTCAGTGTTAGATTTGGTGTAATCAGAACATATCTACCAGGCCAGGTAAAAAGATAACATAGCCAAAGAAAGCCACATTTTAAAAGTGAAGAGCTTAAAAATAAATCAGGTCCTTACCTGGTTGGTACTTCAAGGTTTCAACACCTATAAATCCACCCAAGAAAAGGAACATTAGACACATGAGTACTACAAATAACCTAGAACACAGATCTACTGAGTGATAGTAAAGCCTAAATTTTAATTGTAGACACCTGTTGTGGTCCACGTAACTGCAACCCCAGTATTTTGCAAGAAAAAAAGTAAGCTCATTAAGGAAATGAGTTTATAGATTCTTCACCTACTATTCAAAGTGATTAATTATCATGATATGTAGACTCAACCAGTGATTAATTACATATAACTGTCTAAACAGAAAATGGATTATTTTTTTAGAAGTTGTAAAACCACTGTAAATTATATAGCATATGAACGGCACAAACTGTAAATATGTCAAGCAGTCACCGAAAGACTTGGATTTACCCCTCCTGATGTAGAGTTGCTTACTTCCCAAGTAACTGATATGGTGCCTAATCTAACAAAGAAACATCTTCATGACACTAGTTGTGATAGTGACCAGACTGCCTTGTAAAAAAGGAAAATAGGCTGGGAGTAAAAGCCTGAACTTCTTGGACCCAGGAGCCTTCAAAAAGAAAGACTGACTATAAAAGCTAACACATCCTACCATAAAGGCGAGATGGAAGAATGTGGGAAGCTCTAACGCTCTAAATCTGTCTGAGGGTTCACTCTTAGCGGCGCCTTTAAAAGCTGTCATTGACAGAAGCTTTTGAGAGAGATTTCTTTAATGGGCATCTCAGAACTGTTTTAAAAATAGGATTCATATCAGGCCACATTGCCTGTGATGGTCATATTGCCAATATGTAAATAGTCAAAGCACTTCCAGAATCACTACCTAACTCTGTTTTGTCATCTCTTGAGGAAAATGATGATAAAATTAAACAAAAATAACCCCCCAAAACCTACAGAAATCAAGTGTTATGTCTCACTGTTTCATACCCATCCTCTACTTTACCAAAACCAAAAATTTCAAGGCTAGAAAAAAATAGTCACACACAATCCCTTCCTCTTTTGCCCCCCAGCAGGTCTTAACAGCAGAGCAAAATCCTTCTCTTTTGCTTTAGAGCACCTGGTTCCCACTTGCTACCTAAAGGTAATTAGCCTTTAATTATCACCAGTTACAGTTTTCACCGGCAAATCACTGGAAAGTCAGGCTTGCCCAATTAGCATATTCATCTCCCACCTGCTGGCAGTGAGGAAACACTTCTGCATTTCAACTGAAGGATTAACCTTTAATTTACCAGTATCTTAGCTGCATTCTCAGCTGAACCCACAAAATGAAATTTGTTCATGTGTGTGCAGATTCTGAGGTCAAATGATCTGTTTTACTAGAAACTGAGGTTAAGGGTTTCTTACACCCTTCTACAAGGTTAACCATGGGAAAAACCTTAAAATATTTTCACAGTAATACACATTGAAGTAAAAAGAAAAAAAAAAAATCAATGCACAGACAAACTGTCCAATCCTTCATTTTTCTCTCACTAGTTTAATATTGCCAAATGAACTGGAGGAGATTGCTAAACATTGTGGATATATCGCAATACATCACATGAAAATATAAATCTTGAAGTTCTTGTGAATCCTCCTACACGTTTCTGCAATACAGTTAATGATCTCAAAGGCAGGTGGCCTGATTCTCACTACCAAATATACATGCTTCAGCTGACCTTCCAGCAACCTATTTTCAGCTTTTACCGGTCTTAGTATAAAATTTATCCTCCAGTTTAATTTTTGCTTGCACTGTTGTTTGTCATAAACTTAATGGTTTTTTTTTTCTGGACATATACAGTTTTGATAGCGTAAATGTTTCAGGCTAGGGCTTTAATTGTGCAGACAAACACATCGTTATGCAGGTGGTGCGTTCCAATGCCTTCAAAAGGACTAACAATGTGTGTAAACACATCACTAAGGTGCATATTTTCAGGATGAAGGCAAAGAACTATGAATTATTACAGACCAGGACATTGTGGCCAATGCCTGGA
This sequence comes from Anhinga rufa, assembly GCA_013400875.1. Taxonomy (NCBI): domain Eukaryota; kingdom Metazoa; phylum Chordata; class Aves; order Suliformes; family Anhingidae; genus Anhinga; species Anhinga rufa. The sequence goes on from VZTV01062273.1 coordinate 18,249, forward strand.
ATAATATATGCACAGCTGAGATATAAATAACATACATTACACTGATCTTTACTACAGAAAATCCTAGCGTAGAATTTTTTTTTAATTAAAAAAATAAATAGAATACTTTTTACATAAAAAGAAAGAAACCACAACGTGATCACAGATACAAACAATCTATTGTTTAAATTAAACAGGAGTGGAGAAAATCCTTCATCCCTGAATCTAAGAATCTTAGTTTTGCAGTGGCAAAAACCAAAAAATAAAAAGCATCCTCCCAAATGCAACAGGCAAACTGAATTGCTATGGTCAACCTCTTCAAACTATAACTTTGTGCCAAAGTAATAATTTTACTTTTTGAATATTTTTGTTTCTCATGCACTACAATGTATCTTTATGTCACAACTTTTATTCAGTTAAAACTCTGTTGACAAAATATGCATAAAATATACATTGAATTTTTTATAAAATATGTTTATTAGATTGGCTGTAATGGGTTCAGCACAACTAGGTCACTGTATCATTTTATTATCATCGCATTACTAATTTTATTTATGAAAAATGTAGCATTAAAATAATATGGAGACAAAATAATACAAATTACAATTTTGAACTAATATAAAAAAATAAGCTTAAAAACATAGTGATTCTGTGTTCTCTTTAATATGCAAATGGATTTTCCTTCTACTACATGTAAAATACAATTTACCAGTCACAAACAAAGCCTTTGGCGGTGAACAGGTGTTCATGATAAAAACTACAATTTATCATAGCTAAAATATTTCTAAACATTTTCTAAAAAGAGTTGATACTTTTTTTTTTTATCTGCAAACAATGTTATATTCTGTATTTTGCCTCTTCATAGATGCAAAAAAGGTTGAGTACATTTCTCTCCTGTGCTAAGGCCTTGAGACACCAGGATAAACAATAGCTCAGACACTAATGCACCTTTTCAGCCTGTTGGACTTCTTTTTTGCCTGTTTACTTCAGATACATGAAATTGGATTTCTGAAGGCTTAGACAGGTATTTAACCCACAAGGCTTTGATTTCTTCTGAATTAAATTTCTTTTTTTGGTTTCAACAAGCTATTCCATCCATAACTTCAAAAACCCTCTTCACAGAGTTTAATCAAAACTAATTAAAAAAAAATGTTTTCCTGTGGGAACTTAACAAGACAGTATTTTCCACTGAAGATAATTTAATCAAATATTTCTGAGCTATATTCATCACTCCTTTCTGTCTTGCTGCATACTGATAGACAAGAGCATTTTGCCAAGCTGCAGTGATTTTCTAAGTAGTGTGGAATATGTGTAAAACTAAAATAGTTTAGAAAGGCAAAATGGCTACTTACATTGGAATGGTGGAGCCATTTTTCCCATGGCTAATAAACTTAAACTGACTTTATGAGAAGATGATAGTTCAAACCAGAAATATTCCTGGGCTGAGACACTTACTTAGACCAATGATCTTATTTTTCCCCAAATGGAGATGTAAAGATGATAGGAGGACAATAATACTATAGCAAAGCACAGATGTTAATGCTAGGATAATACTTCATCATGCTGCCAGATGAAGTGAGGACTGCCAAAACAGTTACCCATGTATTTTGTAGATATCATAAATTGGAAACTACAGTCTATAATATTCAAGGTCAGGTTGGACTGGGCTCTGAGCAACCTGGTCTAGCTGAAGATGTCCCTGCTCACCGCAGGGGGTTGGACTAGATGACCTCTAAAGGTCCCTTCCAACCTAAACCATTCTGTGATTCTACAATTCTATGATTTCTGTGATAATGCCTGTGGAAAGCACACCAGCTGTCATACACACATCCTTGACCTACTATCACCAATGGTGGCATTAAATAATCTTACTATTCAAGAAAAACACCTTTGTAAGGTATAGAAAGCCAAAAGAACTCTGGTTTATTTCAGTCTGTCCTAATCATTCAAAGAAAAAAATAGATGTAAAGTTAAGACCATACTGTAAATAGGAAAGAGGCTGACAGTCTGAAACATATTTTAAAGAATTCTAGAAAGCAGATGCTCACTAAGCTAACATACAGAATGAAGATCCTAGGAAAGCACTTACTGAAAAATCAATAAGAAAACAAAATATATATATTTTAAAAAATTGTATTTCAAATTTTTAGAGGAGAGAAGTTCTTAGGACTTTTTATAAGCCTATATCAAGCCATATGAAAGTTATGAAGGTGTATATCTCAAGATTGAAGGTAGTTTTAAACATAATATACCTATAATCCAAACCCAAATTATTAAATTTCTAGAGTAAAAAATTCTAAACATTAGAAATCTCTCATAGTCTACCACCAGAAAATAAATATTTAAATAATCCAGCTGATTTTTCAGTTTCATGTTATTCTGTCTCACTTATTCCTCTTCCTTTATATTGTCCACTCAGAATTTTAACATTGCTTTTTAGGAGTTACAGACATATATGCACTAGATACTCCTACCATCCATAAAACAGCAACAATACCATATATTTTAGGTCATGTTGCCATGACATAGAAAAGAGGGTTATGTCTGAAGATATAAATTAACAGTATATATAATTCACTGTTACATAAATTTGCAATACACACTTAGAGCTAGCAGACTTTTTATTTTTATTTGTAGGAGAGCCGTCATATTTACCATGAAGTTTCTTCAAAGAGAAATATGACACAGTTCCTTTTCTTACATGGATGTCACAGTAAATACATGATATTCAAAGCACGTTTTCTATACCAAGACAGAGCATAATTATAATTCAATACATTTGGCTGGAAATCAACATAGCTACCCCCCACCAAAAGCAAAGGCACCAAAAGCATTTGCTTTGGCTTAAATGATTGCAAAATTTCAGCACATAAGACAATACATGAATTTGACAATTCCTTCAAATTGGCTTTTAACATGCAAGCCCAAAGAAGGTAATTTATCTTTTCCCTTCTTTAACAATCCCTTTTTAGTTTACTATTACTAAGGTTTCATTAGAATATTCTGCATTAAATACAATCCTTCCTCCCTAGCAGAGAATCCACAGCTTTTTTAGTGCAACTGTACTTCTAGATGTTTAGAGTAGAGCTAAGAAATTTGAAGTTCATGCTTTAGAGTTAATTTGTCTGATTTTATTTAAAGTATAAAACCTTTAAGTAAAGTAAGCTTTAATTACATATATTTTAAGTATGCACTTAGCACCTTACATTGAAAGTCCAATAAAAACTTTTGCATGTGAATTTCATCAATAATCAACCTTAGTAAACCTTGTGTGTCCCAAGTCATCAGCAAATCTCCACATGTATAACCTATTAATGTTATGATATCTTAAAAACCTTTAAAGTTGCATTTTGAGACTTTATAATTCAGTAAGTAATCAATAATGCATTCCAATCATTTAAGTAGCTTTTTCTCCCTGAAAAGAAAGGTGAAAAGACCTCAAACAATACGTAAGAAGGGCTTCATCATTGTGGTGTCCAGTATTAATGAAGTGATTCTGTACAACTTATTTGTGGCACAGAAACATGAATTTCTTCTCACTGCCCAGTCATGAGAAAATACATGACTGATGCTCATGTGGATGACATATTTTCCTATCTGGAACATCTGAGATGAGCATCTGAGGTCTTTCAGTGCTCAGTAAAACCCATTATTGATGCACTCATTTTCCAGCAAAGCCTGATCTAGTTAACCACATCAAGCACTGAACATGTGCATTCTTCCTAAAGCCTCACCTGCTAAAGGTGCTAAGTGCCATCATATTTCATATATGTTAGGCACTTCTACGATTCAGTGAAAATACTATATAAAGAATAAATAATAAAATGCTCTGTAGTATGTAAAAGATTACCAATATTACTAAATCCATCAAACAATCCAGACCACATTCAGGAATCTTTGTGAAGGAAATATTCATCCATGTCCTTGTGCTTCTTCCTCCAAACACAACTTTCACAAATAAATCACAGAATCACAGA
>VZTV01062274.1:0-20400 GCA_013400875.1 Anhinga rufa
TGGCTTCCAGCTCCTCATGTTTGTTGCACATGTTGTTATACATAATTCAGGTTTCAAAAAACAAAAAGCATATTTACCATCACAAAGAAAATATTCCAAAACATAAGGTTAGTTCTTCTTTGTTTTGTTGTTTTTTTTAATAATGCTTTAAGTGAAAAATAACTTTGAGTACCACAAAAGAATTCTGCTCTCCCTACTTCCCCACCTACATTTTTAAAATTAATCCACTAGTATTTCTTTGTATTTTATTTGTGCATTATGCAATTTTATATATTTGTGTTTATATGCACACCCCTGCACTTATACATATTGATATTCTCACAGCTTTACTTTCTGTGTCATTTTCAGTTTCTTAGAAACTATCCCAAAGCACCCCTTAAAAATAAACTCATAAGCCTGAATATATATATATTTAGAGGACATAAAGAAAGTTAAAGTTCCTGCCCCAAATGATTATTAGCAGTAACAAATGGCCTGTCTGCATTCTCTTTCAGGAATAGATTGCAGTACATCTTATAAGCAGTCATTTAGTTTTGTAACACCCTGACAACGTAGTACAATATTACCGTTCCCATTTTATAGATGAGAAGAACTAAGGCAGAACAATTAAACAAGTCACCCAAAGTTATACAAGGTCTGGGGCAGAGCCAGGAATAGAATCAAAGTCTCTTGAGTCCCTGACCTTCATATTAAACACAAGATCATCCTCCCTCTCTTTCTAGTTAGAGCATTCAACTCACCCCATCTGGTGTGCATGTGTAATTTGTACCGGAGGGGTAATTCATCCCTAGAGGAGGGCAGACGGGGCTTGCAAGGGGTGTCAGCTGTGAGCTCAAGATTTGCATAGCCTGAACATTCATCGAAATGAGAGTTTCTCCCAAGGAGCACCTCTAGTAAAGACATAAAAAGTGGCAATGCAAAATTCTGTTTAGGCCTCTTCAAGCTTTTAGAAGGTGATTTTCCTCAACTATTTTCCTCTTTTGATTGCAAAGCTGAAATGAAGTGCATAACCTCGGGCTTCATTTACTACCTTGAAACTGTCATTTGGTGTTTGGGACAGGTGATCATTTAACGTCTTCTTCTTAACCCTGCAGGGGACAGGCTGTTGATGGTGAGTGTGTGCTGATAGAAACAATCCTTTACATGGCCTTCACATGCTTAATTAGCCAGTGCGAAATGAATGCCTCTCAGCTATCAGTGTCATCGTTGGAGCTCAGTAACATTCCTTCCAAAGAAGTACCAAAGATTGGAGGGAAATAATTGCAATAACAGTAAGAAGAACCTTAAATTATGTGTGTGTGTGTGCATACACATACACATCTATATACAAAAATGTACATATAGTTTGGAAATAATATAAAAGTTCCCACTTCGCGTTTAAGAAAACCTCTCTGGAAACTGAGGAATTATTTGTTAGTTAATTGAAAACTTAATTGATTATTGTTTCTTTTCATGGCACCAATTAGGACACAAAACTGATCTAATCTGGTAGATTGTCCTGGGAAGATTCCCAGCCAGATGGCTCAAATTCAGGAGCTTCAAATAGAGATAAGAATCCTTACTTTTTTATGACTACCTAAAATGAAATACTAAACTTTTTCAGAATCATCCAGGGCTAAAAATTAAAAGCACTCATTGGCAATATGTGAACCTGTCCACTGTGAATCTGAAACATTTCAGCTTCTGCATTTTTAAAATTAGTCACAAAAAAAGGGACTGATTCTGCTCTCTCATCAGTTTTCTGTATGAAAGTGGGAAGAGAGTCAGGCTCAGTATCTGTGCTTAGAGCAAACAGCAAGATAATTTGATTTGTTCTTTGGCATTACAACAAGCAAAATGTCACTCACTTTAGTCTATAAGTTTTACAGTAATATTGGGCCATTTCCTGCTCAGGTTGAAGTCAATGAGTGTTTTCCACATGACTTCAGTAGTCAATAGGCTCATATTTGTTTTAATATTTTTCTTTCTTAGGGGAGCAAGCCACTTCTGGTGACTTCCCCTAAGGAGTATAATCAAGCAAACAATTATTGACAATGTGCTTTCCGAGTCTGGCCCTTAGCAGCACAGACCAGGAGGTGAAGGTGGCCAGAGGGCAGAAGAATCTCCTCTCGCCTGTGTGGAGCTGCGAAGTCCTTGCCTTTTGCAAGCCAGTGATACCGTCCACTTGATCCAGGTGTGTGGAGAGGGGAAAAATATGCCTTTAGCCTCCTTCAATATCTTCAGCTTGTTATTCCATCCCTGACCAAGATCACCTGTAAAAGGGGCCTCTTGGAGACATAATACTCTTGGGGGCCAGTGCCTAAACAGGTGGAGCTTGTACATTCACCCCTTTCTCTTCCACATTCCCAGCCTTTTCCCAGCTTAATAACTGTGCAGAGACATCTGCAGTAACCTCTGCTCCAGCACAGATTTCTTCAGAGGAGTTGGAGCTACTCGCATGAGTAAAGCTGAGCTGGATTGGGCCCAAATTTAGTCTTAAATCCTGGCAGTTCCAGAACTGTAGCTTTAACAAGGCTTATTGGAAATGAAGGCACATTTTTCAGTGCTCATAACAGCAGCAAGATTCTTATTATACAACATTTAAAAGCAATAATTTCTGCAGATTTAACCTCATAGATTTTCTAATACAATAAAATTAAATTTAAAAAACCCTGAATGCAGCAGATATAACCCCTTCATGTGCAATTAGCAAATTTTAAATAGAAACTTTAATATTAACATTATTCTTTATGCCTCAATGAGTGGAATATTATTTAAATTGATATGACATAAGAGGATATAAATAATTCCTAAGTGTAGATCTAAACTAGAATTTCAGACCATATTGAAGTGGCAAAACATTATCAATTCCCTATTTCCCAATGTATCATTCATTACAAGCTTGATGACACTTTTTTTTTAAAGAGATTAAATTAGCATTAGAGTCCTGATAAACATTATAAATAAATACAAAAAGCTATTCTGAAAATCCAGTGTAACATAAAATAAATGCCTATGCTCCTCCAAATTTCATCTTCTTTCTGGTAGTTGAGAAAGTGTTGCAAGCAGACACATAAGTTGGGAGTGAACTGCTGCTCTCTTCACTGCAATAAAAATATAAACATATTAAAACTTGGAAATGTAATTTAATTAAGGACAATTCTTTATTCCAAATAAACCTATAGTTCATAATGGAGAGAATTACCATTGACATTTTTACTAAGGAAAATGAATGAAAAAGTTCTCTGTGCTGCTTTGTACAAGTTAGATGAAATAGTTGTTTTCTCCACCACAAGGTATAAAAGTAAACCTATGAAAACATGACAATCTATGACCAGAAAGAGACCTATGATCCATATATATGTTTTATCAAAGCAGTAAGGTTAGCCCAAAAAGATTAGATGTATTGCAGTCTAAATAGTTATTTTTTGTTGACTACTTTTCTTCACAATTTCAGGATTGGTTTTGGGGGTTTTGTGGGCTTTTTTTTGGGTTTTTTTTTTTTTTTTTTTTTGCTAGGTACTTCATCAAGAAACATACAGATAATGAATAGTATTTTCTTGTGTGTGATGGCAGCACATCCAGCAGGTATCAGATCTGTGTCATTTTTATGCAAAGTCACTTCAGGCTACAGGTCTTTTAGATCATTTGAGGTGTGTAGTTTTGGGTACAAATCCAGCAATCCTTTGCCAAAATTCCCTGTAAATTCAGTAGGATTTGGCCTTTGCAAATTTGACATTTGATTGCTGCTTCTTATTAAACAGATAGGAAGCAAATGACAAGGGTCAGGCATTACATAAAACTTGCTTTCTTCAAGATGTTTAAAAAGGAAGTTTATCTGAGTGAGGAAAACAATATATTTTCTAAAGCTTTTCCTTCTATTTCCCACAATGGTCTTCAGAAAACCAGAATACATTTCTCTTCCCAAGGCTATCAGGGCAGAGTAATTAATGCATGGTACAGTTCAAGATGGCTTTATGTCTATAGCTACAAAGTACACACAGCCTAATATTTTTTCTGACACATGAACCTCACTTTCCCCATACCCTCAATTCAAGATTATATTTTTGCCCATTTCATTTTTAAGTTATGTTACAACCCAGTCTCCTGTTTGATATTATTTTTTTTAGTGACAAGGGGCAACGGGCACAAGTTGGAACACAGGAAGTTCCACTTAAATATGAGGAAAAACCCCTTTGCTGTGCGGGTGCCCGAGCAGCGGCCCAGGCTGCCCAGAGAGGCTGTGGAGTCTCCTTCCCTGGAGCCATTCCCACCCCGCCAGGACGCGGTCCTGTGCCGCCTGCTCTAGGTGTGCCTGCTCACGCAGGGGGTTGGACGAGGTGATCTCCCGATGTCCCTTCCAACACCTACCATTCTGTGATTATGTGAAAAACCCACTTTCCAAAATTCTTCAAAACCTGAATCACCTGAAATAGGCCATACACAGGTCAGAATATGAGAAGGAGAATGAAGAAGTGCTCTCAGCAGATCATGCCTTGCCAGTGGTGTTGAATGATATATTGTTTTGACATGACGGCCAGCTTGAGTATGTGTTTCATCCCTGTGAGAGTCTGTAAGGCCAGGCATGCACATAGGTGCTTATTTGCCTAATAATCACATTGCAAATTACTTGTGCCTTAAACTCTTCATGAAATTATAAATGCCTGTAATTCTATGACCTTGCCATCATAAATTCTTACAAGCCCCATGACAAGTCTTCACCAAGAGTAAATTGCAAGAATGTTAATGAAGTTGATAGAGCTATATTGAATAGATAGAGTTAGTGTCTCTCATAATCCGCAAGTCAAAATAACCAAAAAGAAAATAAATTAATGCCAAAAGGAATAGTCAGGTTAACACATGACTTTGAACATTAACAGAAAGAAGAACATCTAATGGAAACAAGAGAGAGAGGAGTGGGGAAGGATGGAGGGAAGAAGGCCCAGAACTGGGAGTCCTGAGAACCTATACTTCCTTCTGGCTGTTCTTACTTAACTGTGAGGGCTAAAAACCAACCCAAAACAAAACACACAGCACTTGTTCCAGTTTAGTTTCTCTATAAGTTGAATTACAATTCAAAGATACTTTAATATTCACATTCCACAGGTTGAGGGAGGGAAAGAACTTTCTGCCTCAAGGGTTCATAGAAGAATAATCTATCTTCAGTTACAAAGCTTCATAAGAAGGCAGGCACTTCACACTAATAAGGAAAAAATATTTTTATTTTCTAATACATACCAAAACTTTCAGGCTTCCCAATATCTCTGTCAAAATAGAGCTGTTCTGAATAGAGCATTTCTCAGTACCACCACTAGTTTTTGAAGTTTCTGTGGCAAGTGAATAATGGATAAAATAACAAAAATATCCTAGAACCAACATGAACTCTGTTCTTTCTGCAGGTAAGAGTAGAATGGCAAATAAGGGGAAGTGCTTCCAGACACACAAGCTAATCAACCGTACACTCTGAAGCATAACATTTGATTAACCTTAGCGTGTGCAGGTACAAAAGCTGCTCTGAAGGTAACTATTTCTCTTTTCTTCTTCTTTCCTTTGAAGTGATAGAGATAGGTTTTCTATCTAGCTCTGGTCACTATTACCTATTCTGTATGATCAAGCATATAGTCTTTGTAATGACATCCACTATGCACACAGCTCTTTGAAAGCATAAAACAACCCACCAAACTAGTCCAGCCCTGTTAAGGACAGGCACAGTTCTTCCTTTTGACCAGGATGAAACTAGGAAAATGAGCATTAGGGATTCTAAAATAAATATTGCAGCCAAAGGCTAGCCCCATATTATATTTTACATTATACATACCTCAAATATAAGGAAATCCATGAGCTGAACTATTAGATGTCTGAAAGCAGGCAATGGAAATATGTTTGGCATCATACAGTGTTTGAAAAACTGAGACACACAGTCCCTCTTGACTGTAACCATGATCACACCGAAATACATCAGCAATACAGCGAGCTGCTGACGATTTTAACAGATTAGCAAAAAATTAATATGGTGAAACGAAAATGGTTCCAAATTCCTATCTACTATTTCTCCTTTCCCTGGTTTAGCAACAGCATTGCTCAAAATCGTAACAGACCCAAAAGCCAGCAGCATTATCCTTCAGCTGTGCTGAAGAAAGAAGGTTAGCTTTGTTTTTGCTCCAAGGCTAGTGTAACATAACTGGCCCATGTTTAGTTATGCACTTTAATGGTTAGACTTTGTCCTAAAGAAAGAAATTCAGACTTCTGTGGATTTGCCTCTTCTAGTCTTAAGGGATTCTGATAGTTGGGTCCTGTTGTACTGAGTGAATAATACTAAGTGATCATTTTGTAAAATATTGAAATGTAAATACTTAGGCACAGTTGGTCACTCAGATTTCCTGAATAATCACCTCCATGAAGGGAATGAACACAGCTCTACACATAAAGCATTCAAGAGAAAAGCCATCAGAAAGGTCTATCTTTTTCAACATCATGCAAATTAGTTTCTTAGCTCTGTAGAGAGGAAGCAGAACCAGCCCTGCATTGTGGGAGAAGAATAATACTCCTAAATCCTGAACAATACCTCCCTGTGATATTGGCTGGACTGGTAGATCTAGTTTAGAATTTGAAAAAATGTCAGAGGAAATAGATTTGAATGTTATCTAAAAAAGCTTCTAGGCTGGTAGATAGAGAGCAGGTCACTTTATCCCAAGCTGTTTAGGGGAAAATCTGTAATACTGGTTACCCACCACCCAGTTCTGTGCTTACTACATTTTGCTATGAAAACTAACACCCCTGTAATGAAGAACTAGCAGCTTATTTTACATAGACACACACACACCTGAAATGGGTTAGCTGGTTTGTCATACTGTTCTAAAAAACTTTTTGAATACAAGATGGTGCAAACCAATGAGCATTTCCACACGCTTTCCTTTGTTTAAGATTTTTTTTTACATGGTTCAGTTCATACAACTCACTTTTGCCCACTGGGATGTTTCTGCTGTTGGAGCCAGCATTACATCTGGCATGTCTCCTGTTGGCTTGGTCCACTGCACTGCACCAGCTCCTCTTTCTCTTTTAGTACATGGAACTCTTTTCTTAACTGCCTTGTGTCAGGGTCTCTGTGTGTCCCTTATTCTCCACTCTCACATCTCATTTGCTTCTATTTTCCCTCTCAAGCAGGGATGCTGTGTGCCTGCCACTAAAGTGACTTCAAATCTTTGTTCCCTCATTCCTGCTTCCCTTCCTTGTCCTTTACTTCTTCCCAGGGAAAATGTACATATCAGCCATTTTGCTTTTCACCTCCCTGAGGAGGGCAGATATTTCTCTCTGCCAAGTTTCCCAGTCCTCACATTACCAATCCATATTGCCCCTAAACTGCTCCATGTTTTCAGTCCCATTTTTATTCCAGTCACCACCATAATTTTTATTTATTTTCAAGCTCCATAGGAAATAAGGAACAATTTTAGGTGATACTAGGAAGAAGAATAAAACTGAGTCTGTAAGTGTTCACAGGAAAAATGGAAACAAATTATTCTTCCCTTTAACAAACACCTGACTGATAATACCCTGTGGCTACCACTTGAACAGTAACCAATTTAAAGAAAAAAAACAAACCCATTAAAAATAAAATTATAGTGGCAGTTGGTAAACTCTGTAACGTTGGCAATTTGAAAAGATATTTTTTCATTCTTTTTCTCCTCCTCTTCCTCCTTCTCCTCTTCTTTCTTCTCATCTTTCTCCTTCACCTTCTCCAATATCCATTCTAATTCAATGAAGAATTAACTCCATGAGCTGATTCTATGTTCTATAGAAGATTGTGCTTCATGACTATGATAACTTGTTTACATTATAAACTATGTAAAAGCTTATAACAAAGTGTGATTTTAATGGCTGACATAAATGGTTTCTTTGACTGTTCCAAGACTGTTGAAGCTGGTGGGCCTCCTAAAGTGATGTGAGATTCTTAGTGTCCCTCATTCAAAGTACAGCTTTTCCCCAGAGCCCACTGACAAGCCAGATAAAATGGAAAAAAAATAATTAAATGAAGCAGACTTCTTTTCTTTCTCTTTCCCTTTATACTAATCATGGTATCTTGTTTTCTAAGATATCCCATGTAATCAAAACAGTGGGAAAACTTAATATCTAAACTTCTGTTCAGTTTTAGTTTTATGAATGTTTTATAAATTATAATTAGCTTTATTTTTTAATATTGCTTGGGAACCTCAGTCATACATCAGGATCAGATGTATGTACATCTAGAGTACAATATACTGTTCAGTCCATCAGGCACTTTTTGTATGCTACCCCCACTGAAGCAAAAAAAGCCACCAGTATTAATAACTATGAGCAATCTGAGAAATAAGTGGAAGAAAATCCTTCAATTCAGAGCAAGAAGGGTATTTTCCATTAGGATTAAAAATAATTGGACAAACAATACTATGAAATTGCCCTCATCTAATAAGCTCAAAACTGAGATGGAAAAAGCCCAGAAGAACAGCCTAGGGTAAGAACTTCACCCTGAGAAGGGACTGGGAGCAACATAGCAGATATTCTCTTCCTCTAGTCTATGTGGTTGAGGGTTGTCAGTGATAGCATGAGTTATTTCTGACAGTCTGTTTTACCCAGCAGTGAACAGAAACCTTTGTTAAACAGATTTTACTTCTATGTTTTCTCGCTATTCTTACTCACTAAGAGGAATACTATATTTCAACCTTTATCCCTCTTTACAGCACTCCTGCTAAGCTTTCTGTCTCTGCTCACAAAGGACCTCTTCAGTTTTATTATTGTAACTTGTGCTTTTCCTTCAAAAGTGTCTTCAATGACTTGGCTTCAATGACTAGGTAGGCAATTTTTTAAACCTGTAGCATGTTGACCCCTTTGCAGTCAGTTTGGGATTTACCCAGATCCAAAGCTCTAGAAAAAAAAGCATCCGTACCTAGATGGTTATGGTTGATCTAGGCTTTGTCAGGTTCTCAGAAATGGTTATTCCCTTTGCTTCAAAGACCAATGATACATAACTGTCCTATTTATTAAGACTTCTTGGACATCATAAACCTTTCTCTTCCTCCAGTATGGATAATTTTTTAAGTTGATGGGAATATAGGATATCAGACAAAGGAAATAATTCAGGGTTTTAAATGAACCCAAGGAACTTTGATCTTTATTTATTTGATAGTTACTTTCTAATTTGTTTTGAAACCAATCACCAAATGTCATGATTTTTTATGTCTCACGGTGTTAAGGATTTTGCTTGAAGGTTAAACTTAAAAATTATACCAGTTATCATTAATGTACAGAGAGTAATCTCTAATACAGAAAACATAGCTGGAAGATACGTTGAGAAACCAAGTAGTCCATCCTCAAAGACTCAAGTCTACTTCCTCAACAAAAAGATCAATTCTATTCACATCATTCCTGATAGATGTTAATAATTTCTTGAAGACCTCCAGTGATGAAGAGCCTACCGCTTTCCTTCACTAATAGTCGCAGAACTTCACTATCATTATCTCAGGGATTTCTCTTCTTCCTTTTCTTTTTTATAAAGTGTCTCTATCCTCTTGTGTTCTTTCTGTGATAGGCAGATAATTTCCTTCCTTCCTAGAGTTTAAAATCACAGCTAAACATTTACTACTTCTGAGTGTCTTCTCTGTTAAGACTAAGTGTTTGTATGTTCACATAAAGTGAAGCCAAAAGGGCTGCAAACAATAATGACTTCAGAAATTGCTTTCTAATTCAAATGAATATTCAGGGTCCCTTTCTGTCTCAACCAGTCCTTTCTGCAAAAAATATTTTTGTTTATGAAAGATATTATATAAGCCTCAGCACATTTTCCTATTTCTTCTCCCTTTCCAGATTTCTGTATAATAAACAAAACCTCCAAAATAAATAATTAACAAAAAATGACTTATTTATAATCAGAAATGTTTGGCTACCAGATGGTCCAGAGTATATCTTCATATAATAGGATCTCGAGTACGGTTTTAACTCTGCAGGAACAAACAGCAGAATATTAATAAAATGTCAATTAGTTTAATTTAGTCTCATATGTATTGAATATATATATTGGCACCTACTTGGTTTTAATTTCATTTTGGGATTCCAGCTGCTATTGAAGGCAGAAAACTTTTAAACAAGTAAATGAAAAAATTTGTAAAGACAAATAAATATGTCAAAGGATGGAAAGAAATAATTTTAAATGAAGCTGACAAGATGCTTCACTGGGAATGTAAGAACTTTTTGTGCATCTGCGTTGTTAATGTCCTTGATTTTTTTCTTTCTGACATAAAACTGAAAGCCTTATACCAATTCAAAATAGTTTTCATTATCAGCATGGTCCTGAAATATTTCTAAAGTCAATGTTCTTCCCTCTCCTCACTCCCCATTTTCAGATTACTAAAGTTTTTTGATGCATGGGTAGATTTTTTGTATAGATTATGCAAGTTTATTTTCCTCATACTTTTTTGACTCCTCTGAAATCTATTCTTAGATCCTAGATTGAAAGTCACCGTTTTACATATTTTCCTGAATTACATTTGTGTTAAAGGCATCTCAAAGAAATTAAACAATTATAATAAACTCACTGTGAGTTAGTCACAAGACTGTATTTGTCCCTCTTTCAAACATGAGGTATTTGAAGGCTAAGGCTGAGAATGGGTGATAAAGGCAAAGATATCAAACTAAAATTTAACCTCAGCTGTTGTACTGGATCTGGCTGGGATGGTAATAATTTTCTTCACATCAGCCTGTATAATGCCATTTTGCATTTGTGACTAAAGCCATGTTGGTAACACACCAATGTTTTAGCTGTTGCTAAACAGCATTTGCTGTGTCAAGGTCTTCTATGCTTCTCACTCTGCCCTTTTGCAGTGAGTAGGCTGGGGGTGGGCAAGAAGTTGGGAAGGCACATAGCCAGGACAGCTGACCCAAACTAACCAAAGGGATATTCTGTACCATATAACGACATGCGTACCAATAAAAACTGGAGTGGGAGCGGGGGCGAGGTTGCCTTCAAGGTTAGCTGTTGCTTGGAGACTGGCAGGGCATCAGTCTGATTGTGGAAGGTGGAAATTGCCTTTGTATCATTTGGGTTTTCCCCTCTTTCCTTCTCGTGAACCATTAATTTTCTTGCTTTTGGCACTCCTATTTTCTCCCCCATCCAGCTTGGGACAGGAGTGAGTGAGAATCTGGGTGGGTGTTTAGTTGCTGGCTGTGGTCCACCCACCACAGATGTTCATCAGTTGCAGCAAGGGCTCAAAAATCTATCTGGGAAGGGAGTCAGTGCTGGATGATTAGCTAGGGCTGAGCTCAATGGTATTGTAAAATACTGTAAGTACCTAAGTCCATTGGACTATGTCTACCTACAGCATTAGAACTGAGTTATATATATCGAGTCTCAGGATGCTTTTGTTTTCCAAAATATGCTGGCTGTCACCAGTCTGCAGCCTGGGCTTGATAAATCCATGTTGCTCCTAGGAAGAGCGAAGATGGCAATGCTTGATGTAGGGCTAAATTGTCATATGTTGGATTCTGTGAATGCCTACTCTGATCAGAGTACATGGTGTATGCATGGGTCTCATTTTAGGGTTTGAGATAATCTAGGATTCATTCCATCCAAGTTCCAAAACTTATATTGAGATGTTCCACTCTCACTGAGGTGAGAAAAATTACTATGTCAGTAGTGATTGAACTCTGAATTAAGAATAAGCTCAGATCTGTGCTTAAATTACAACGTAGTCTTAACCTTTAATTTAAAACTAGAAATGTCTACACAGGTAGATGTCAGAAGTGACTGCATTAAAGAAAAACTGTTAAGACAGTATTTCAGGATTACTTACCTTTCTATCTCTGCTGCAGCATAAAGTTCAAGCGCTGTACTTCTCTGAGAGTTCAGTGGAGAACATCCACAACTATGTCCTATGTAGGAAAACTCCCACATTTCAACCTAAAGTGCTGTGTCAGAAGAATCTAACCACCTGTCCTTGTAGTGCTGGATGTTAGAGTCACGTAGGTAGCTCAGTTTTTCAGGCTCCATCTTCTTTTATTTTCACCCTTTTCTGTGAGAACAAAATACACAGTTTCACACTTTCTGGCTATAGTAATTTCCTTTAGGGAAAGATGAAGTACTAGGGTGAACAGAGCTACCACTTCATTATCTGAGGCAAAAGCATGCACAGTACATAGGGAGGTGCTAACAGAAGGGATCTTGGTCCTCTCCTTCCCTCCAACTCTTTTCCTGAGAAGAAATACATTCCTGTCTTTTAGGCATACTGTGTTTTTTGAACACCAGGCTGCTCCATTTAATTTTTTTTTTTTTCTTAGAACTCATATGTTTTTTACCTCTAGATAAAAGCCGATATGCTTGTACTTTTATTAAAGCCTATATTGATATTTTATCCAGGACCCAATTTTTTGCCATGCTGCATTGCACTGGAATTCCTGATGTCACTTAAATCCTGTGTTGCCAGGGGATAGTTTAGCTTATTTGTACGATCTAGATACTGCATATAACCCAGAACCATCTGCAGCGACACTGGCTGCAGAAAGGTAGATTAACATTATCTCAAACACGTAGATCTTGGAGGTTTGTTTCAATTATTATTTGTAGGATGTTCAGACAGAGACAGAGCCCTTTTGCACTTGGGGCTGTATAAATGTGCAGCAAGGGATGCTACTTACTTTGAAGAGTCTACAATATAAATAGACAACAGAATGGGGAGGGAAAGCTTGCTCAAGACTTGCCTAAAGTCACACTGCAGGGAAGAGCTGGGAATAGTATCTAGGTCTCCTGATCCCCTCAAGTCTGCTGCTTTATTCACTAGGCCATGTTGTCGCCCTTCATTTAATTCCCTTCTCCTTTTCTGTATTCTACTGGATAAAATTCATCAGCACAGGTTCCAATATGCAAATAGACATTCAGTTAAGGGGGGAAAAAACCCACAAAAACCAACCCTCTGGAAAAAACACCCCTTCTAAAGATTTATTGCAGTGCTCTTTGAATAGGGCAGCAGCGTCGATCACAACTTTGCCTGTGGAATATTTGTATAGGGAATAGAATGTATTTTTATTTCTGGTCTGTGAAGAAGTGGTAAATTTAAGATAACATGCCACTTGGCCTATATTGTATGCATGTACATGTTTACAAGGAACTTGTCATCTGTGGGACAAAGGAAAAAAAGTGGCATTTGGGTGGGAGAAGGAGAAAAATAAATACCTTTTAATATTTCTCATTTCTCTTAAATCCAGTGCATGCCCAACATCAGTTCAAAGAATTTCCCTTAAGATTGGCATGGTACCCCAAGAAACAGGAACATAGAAAAAGAGGTTGTTTATATTGGGAAAGACCTTTAAGATCATCACGTCCAACAGCTAACCCATCACTGCCAAGTCCACCACAAACCATATCCGTAAGAACCACATCTACATGGTTTCAATACCTCCAGAGATGGTGACTCAACCACTTCCCTGCACAGCCTGTTCCAGTACTTGACAACCCTTTCAGAGAAGAAATTTTTCCTAATATCCAATCTAAACCTAATCTGGCACAACTTCAGGCCGTTGATTCTCGTCCCATCGCTTGTTACTTGGCAAAAGAGACTGACACCTACCTTACCACAACATTCTTTCAGGTAGTTGTAGAGAGCGATAAGGTCTCCCCTCAGCCTCCTTTACTCCAGGCTAAACAACCCAACCTCCCTCAGCCACTCCTCAGAACACTTCTTCTCCAGACCCTTCCCCAGCTCCATTGCCCTTCTCTGGACATGCTCCAGCACCTCAATGTCCTCCTTGTCCTGAGGAGCCCAAAACTGAACACAGGATTCGAGGTGCAGCCTCACCAGTGCCGAGTACAGGGGCACCATCACTGCCCTGCTCCTGCTGGCCACACTGTTCCTGATACAAGCCAGGACGCTGTTGGCCTTCTTGGCCACCTGGGCACACTGCTGGCTCATATTCAGCCAGATGTCAACCAACACCCCCAGGTCCTTCTCTGCCAGGCAGCTTTCCAGACAGAGTTGCCCAAGCCTGTAGTGTTGCATGGGGTTGTTGTGACCCAAGTGCAGGACACAGCACTTGGCCTTGTTGAACCCCATACAGCTGACCTCGGCCCATTGATCCAGCCAGTCCAGATCCCTCTGTCGACCCTTCCTACCCTTGAGCAGATCGACACTTCTGCCCAACTTGGTGTCATCTGCAAACATTCCGAGGGTGCACTTGATCCCCTCCTCCAGATCTTTGATAAAGATATTAAACAAGACTGCACCCAAAATTGATCCATGGGGAACACCGCTCATGACCAGCCACCAACTGGATTTAGCTCCACTCACCACAGCTCTCTGGGATCGGCCATCCAGCCAGTTTTTACCCAGCAAAGAGTACACCTGTCCAAGCCATGAGCTGCCAGCTTCTCTAGGAGGATGCTGTGGGAGACAGTGTCAGAGTCTTTACTAAAGTCTAGGCAGTCAACATACACAGCCTTTCCTTCATCCACTAAGCATGTCACTTTTTCTTATAAAGAGATCAGGTCAGTTAAGCAGGACCTGCCTTTCGTAAACCCATGTTGACTGGGCCTGATCACCTGGTATTGCTCTTAAAAGCTGCTGGAAGATGTTATGTATGTATGTATGTATATATGTATGCATTTATTTATTTATTTATTCAAAACAAGTGAAAATTCAAGCAGTCTTAAGTAAAATTTCTGGGTCACATGCCAGATGCTTGATTATTGGGCATTCCTCATGACTGACTCCCATGTCT
This sequence comes from Anhinga rufa, assembly GCA_013400875.1. NCBI lineage: Eukaryota > Metazoa > Chordata > Aves > Suliformes > Anhingidae > Anhinga > Anhinga rufa. The sequence goes on from VZTV01062274.1 coordinate 14,716, forward strand.
TTTGTGCTTATTTAGTGATCTACATGAGTGTAGATAAAAGTTACTATAATGCACAGGTTGTTTTATAAACTAGGGATCTTATACAGTAGGGAGCACAGAGAGCTATCAGTCAAGCTTCTTGGATTATCCTCATTGGAAAACACTTTGTTGGTGATCTCTGCAGTGTACATTTAACATGATGTTTTTAATATGTACAATAAAAACAATATACCTTTGTGACATTTTCCTTCAGGTCTTCTGAATTCTGTGTAAGCAGAAGCCTAAACGTGAGTTCATAGAATCGCAGAATGTCCTAAGTTGGAAGGGACCCACAAGAATCAACTCCTGTCCCTGCACAGGACAACCCCAAATTTACACCATATCTCTGAGGGTGTTGTCCAAGTGCTTCTTGAGTATTGTCAGGCTTGGTGTCATGACTGCCTCCCTGGGGAGCCTGTTCCAGTGCTCCACCACCCTCTGGGGGGAGAACCTTTTCCTAATACCCAACCTAACCCTCCCCTGGCATATCTTCCTGCCATTCCCTCNAGCAGGTTTATATCTTTAATGTACCATGGCGCCCAACACTGCACACAGTACTCAAGGTGAGGCCGCCCCAGCGCAGAGCAGAGCGGGACAATCCCCTCCCTCGCCCGGCTGCAATGCAGTGCTTGATGCACCCCAGGGCACGGCTGGCCCTCTTGGCTGCCAGGGCACGCTGCTGGCTCATGTTCAGCTTGCCGTCGACCAGAACCCCCAGGTCCCTCTCTGCGGGGCTGCTCTCCAGCCTCTCGTGCCCCAGTCTGTCTGTACACCCAGGGTTGCCGTGCCCCAGGTGCAAAATCCAGCACTTGCCCTTGTTAAACTTCATACGGTTGGTGATTGCCCAGCTCTCCAGTCTGTCCAGATCTGAGCCACTTCAGAGTGTTGTCCCTAAAGCACTTTCCTAGCAGGTGCTGAACACACCTGTAAGGAGGGCTGTGCTGTGATCACTGCTAGCAATGAGCTTCCTTCCCCTTTGACACAAGTCCTACAAGACTTGTGGGAGAAAGGGTCCATAAACCCCATTGAATGTTATATCCCTAAATTGAGTTTGAATTATATACCTCAGAGGGGACTGTCATGAGGCATCAGGAGTGAAATCTTTCTATGGGCTTAGAGATATATATGTGAGAAAAAAACTACATGTGGTTACTCTGGTGGGAAAAGCTACCTATTGATCAGAAAGGTGATTTCACAGCTAGCTTATCTGATATCTCAGTTCAGTCCTCTGTCTTCCCACAGATTAGTTGTGTTACTTGGGACAAGTCAGCTTCCCAGTCATATGGCATCTCTGTTCGCCCTGTTGCAACATAGGGAATAACAACTACCCTTTGCCTTGTTTGCTTAAACAGCAAGTTCTGCAGGCAAGACAGGATTCTTTATTATGCATATGAACAACATCTGGCCTAGTGTGCCAGGTGCACAAATCATTTATTTATGTAATTAGTCAAAATGTGAGCTAAACTGCGATAACAAATCCATGTAGACACTCTTAGTCCAGGATGAATATAAGGTGAGTAAATTCTCTTTCTTTTAAAAGCTTAGTATGTATTACCTCATATTTGCTACAGGCTAAATACACGTGAATTTTCCCAGATGAGCTGACACAGGATCATTCATTACTCTTTTTTGTTCACATGTTTGAACCTTTACACACCTGACTATAATGCTCGTAGTAAAGTGAGGGATGTTTACAGTGTTAGTTGTACTAGACTTGACTTTGGAGGATAATTAAAGCTCCTCACCCTCACTTAGGCAGTCTGTTATTGCCCCTGGGATACTTCAGGGATAAAGAAATTGCAGGAAACTCAGTTCCACCAGAGAAGCTTTTGCTTTCTGATCAATTAGATGTTGATTGTATAGGCAGAAATTTGGAGAAGAGCGAGCTGACAATCAATGCAGTGACTACTTTTTCTGCACTGGTAAATGGATGTGTGTTCGTTTATCTTCTGATCCAGAGCAAAGCCAAGCAGGTTATCTCAAACCATCTGTGCTTTGCATTAACTTGTTTGTCTTCAAATTAGAATGGGACAGGAGAGATGAGCTTTTACATCCAGCTACAGTGCTCAGCTGAGACTTAGCAACTAAAAACATAATTTTCCAGAGATTATGGTGCCTGCTGTTCTTCAGCTCAGAGATGTTTGTGCTGTAGATATAGCACATAACAAAACTATTTAGACCAAGGGCCAGGCAAGCTCAGGATAAACACAAAGTATGCAGAACTGCTATGGTTTTCCAGATAATTAGTAGAATAAGTAACCATATCATCTCAGATACCTCTGCATCAAATTCAGCTTTTGAGTAGATGATATAAATCTAAAGAAGTAAGTTAAATTTTACTGGATTCACACCAGCAAAATGGTTGATTGTGTAACATCAAGCACAAGTGCTTAGCAGGACAGTAAATACTTGCTTTCGTTCTAGAAATATAGTAATAGCAGCTACTTGCTGTGTGTATCATTTCTTCCCCTTTAACTTCTCTAATTCAGATTAAGTACACCTTTAATAAAATTAAATCATTATTTTTCACTTGTATTTCTTTTTCCCCGTGAGGATTAAGCTGTAAAGTGGTGTGGGGTTTTTATTTCCTTTTTTTTATTTCCTTTTTTTTATTTTAGTTGTTTTGACTTTGTCAACTGACATTAAGTGGGACTGGGTTTCTTTTGTATCTTTACTGAGAAATCTATATTAATAACAACATCAATACTGTATTAAACTTGAACTATGGGGATAATTTGTAATTGCACTGAAATTAGTAATGTTGCATATCACATGACAAGTCATAGAGTATGGGAAGTAAAACTACTGTTAGCTTGGCTTATTATTACCTTATTATAGCCATTTAAACAGGCTGTAATTCCGGGAATTTAAAGGTCATTTTGATTTATTCAGTTTAGTTTGTTATGTGTTTAGAAAACTAATTAAAGAACAAACAACATGGTTATATCATTCTTAATGGCAAATATGTGCAAAGGGGTTACTCATTCTGAAACCCAACAGAATAATGAACATTGTTCTAATTTTCAACATTCAACATTCCTTCCTCTCAAAAATTATTATTTTTCCCTTGCATTAAAATGGTTTCATGCAATTTTGCTCTTAATATTTTGAAAAGGATGTCCTATGAATATTTAACCCCAGGCCTGAAAGACTAAATGATCTCTAGTTAGTTTGAGCTTTCAGAAAAATGACAAAAATAAATAAATATGGAGAAAAATAATAATCTCTGAAATAACCTTTAATCCTCATGAATGACCTACAATTTGTTTGCAAAATAATGACTGTCAATTGTTTAATGTTTCCACAAAGCCTTACACTGTGATGGTAATTCTTCTGCACTGCCTCTTCAATGAAGTACCTAAGCTTACACTTACGCTCAAAAAAATGCTGGGGTGCCTTTAGCTTCAAAAGTCTTGAGCACTTATAAAACTGTAAGCCATGTTTAAACACTTTTTTGAATAGGCAAGGATGTTTACTCTGTCGTGAGTATGTTGTAGAATTGGACCGCAATGAATAATGCTATTTAACCTGGCTCTGATTTGAAGTCTGCCCTAAGATATGAAAGATATTGACCCACAGAGCCCAGAGCATGGCTATGTAGCATGTTCATGCCAAGGTAGATTAAGAGGACTGCAGACAGATGAAAGTTATGGGAGATATTTCTACCTAATACGTACAGAATTCCCAAAGAAATTAGTGTAACCATGACAAGAAAATTATCATTCTGATTTTACATTAAAAAATGTCATTTTTCTTTTGGCCACCAATGGTAAAATGTGACTGTTTCACCAGTTCAAGTCTTACCTTACAATGCTCTACTCCTACCCCCTTTTACAGCATCAAGATCAGTGTCACATAAATGCTACTTTCTTTACCACATTGTCATTAATATGAAGGCTTCCTATCTGAAAGGAGCTAAATGGAAAAGGAAAAATTTATTAATCCTGTACTTTCCTAAGAAGTAGCATTTCTGACAATATCAATCAACACTTTTATTTTGTGGTTTTGGTTTAAAACTGAATATATCCATTTGGAAATGTTTCCCCAAAGCTGTGGGGCCCTGTGGAATTCAAAGGTCATGTGCATTTTTCAAAATGAAAAAGAAAAAAAAAATTCAAGATCCTATTTTTTCTTTCCAAAAATATAATAAAAACTAATGATATATTTTTGGGTTGTCCCAGCATTGAGTCAATTCAGCTTCCACTTAACTATAAGGGGTCTTCTAGAATCATAGATATTAAGGCTGCAAATGATCTGTCATGTCAATCCAATCTATCTCCTTGCAAAAGTACAATCAATATCCAATATGAACCCATTACCCAACACCTGATACAAACTCAGTCAAATACTCATGTGAACTTCCATTTGCTTCTGGAAAGGGAAAAACAAAGGCAGCCTCCGTGCTGAGACATACGGAATATGTATCAAGGTCTCAAGTCAGCTTTACAGCCAGATGGAATTGAAAGAGGCTGGTCAAGCACCTAACTCCATTCTACTTTTACCGGAGCCAGAAAACATGTTGCTAACACAATTATTTATTCAAAGTCTTTTCTAGAAGGTGGTGTTTCTTCAAAGCTCACGATTCTGGTATTGGTGTCAGACATATTTGGTAGGGGAGAAGTGGATGCCACTTCTGCATTACCAGCAGCATTTCCCACAAAGTTGGGGGATGTCACTGTAGCTCTTACTCAAGAAACAACCCTCCCAGCTTATCCAGGGAGAACTGACAAGGTTACCACAAGAGGCAGGTTGCTAGAGGCCCAAGCTGACAACAAAAATGAGGGTATGTGAACATTATTATCCAAAGAGACAGGTACCTGCTGGAAGCACTTGCCCAGAAGAGGTGCAGAGATTGAGGGGAATGCCTGTGTAAATATAACCCTCTCCTTGTCTCATCCCAGGAAGTTTTGAGGCCAGCCCAAATCTGCAGTTGCTGGGATCTAAAAGACAACAACAAGACTGTCCTTTTGTTATTGTGCTCTTAATAAATTTTCCACGTGGAAACTTCTTAACCCTGGCTGTTCCTTCTATGTCTGCTTATATGCAAGACCTCTGCCAGCTAATCAATCCTTACATTGTAATGGCACACACTTGACAAGATATGTTTGGCTTAGTGCAGTGCTGCTATTTGTTCTGTGTACAGTGTCACACAGGGGTGTGATATGTAAGAAAACTGAACAGAGGAGCTAGCTGATATGCAGAAAGGAAAGAGAGAGCAGGCTGTGCAACAGGCTGATGAAGTGGAGAACTAAATTGCCCTTAGTGCTCTGTGACATACTGAAGGTAGCCAATGTTGTTTTATAACAAAAATAAATAGATATGGTCACTTATGAGGTCACATTATCTTTTATAAATACTACTCTTTATTTTCCTCTGTGATGATGTGCCTTTGGCTTTATTCATTCATCCTCATTATCCCCTTTTTCTTTAATGATAGCCTCCAGGTCTCCCAAAAAAACAGGTTAGGGAGCAGACTGCTGTCTTGGAGAAGCACGGGAGAGGGGATTTGACTACTGACACCTCAGGGCACTGCCCTGAAAAATGTTATGTGCATAAACTTTCCTGACCCAGGAGGCACCAACCCTCAGAGACATTTTCCTGAAGTACTGTCCCTCCAATGCTTCTTGCTTGATCTGCTAAGAGGAGCAAATAGAAGAGGAGAAACTT
>VZTV01062276.1:0-23573 GCA_013400875.1 Anhinga rufa
AGGAGAGGAGAGGAGAGGAGGCTCCCCCTCGCATGCAGCTAGAAAGGGGAGGTGAGCTCTAAAGGGAGTACTGCGTGTCAGCAGAACGAAACGTGGCACCGCCGCCTGAAAACAAGGCAGAGCTAAAAGGTGGATGGGAGAGTGAGTTTTGGGGTGCCTCGGGGTGTGGGGGGGGGCTTTTCGTGTATCACCAGCTGCTCCCTGCATGGCTCTCCCTGATATACCGTGCAAGACAAGGTAGTATGACAAGGCCATTCACGTGCTGTCATCAAATATAAGAGATTTTTAAAGCAATTTGAGATCTTAAATTGTTCACGGATAGCAGAACTAGCATTAGAACGCTAAACAGGAAAAAAAACTATCATATTTCATAATGTATGTCATAACGAACAAAAGCCTTTCAAAAAAAAAACGGTTTTCACTGTGCTAAAGTAACAATCTAGACTTGTTGTAAGTATGTTATTCTTACAAGTAGTTCGCAGTTATTCTTGAAGGCAAGTCTTGGAGTTTCCTTAGCATAGTGCTGCTGGGGAAAATTTTCAGCATGTCCATCTTCATCTCTAGCCTGAAGGGAAATATAATGGCCTATTTAGGGACTTACAAATAATGGAAGGAAAAAAAATAGCTAAAAGCATAACAGCTCAGATCATTAAAACAGACGGGAATCCCAAAATACAACATTATTTAAAAGTTTGTTTAAATATGCAGTACACCTTTTAGATATGAGAACTTGGGATGCTGTTTTCTTACATAGCTTCGGTTGAACATGCAAATTCATTGCATTGCATATAATTAGAACAACAAAAGACAAACCCAAAACGAAATATTTGAGCTGTAAACTGTGAGTAACTCAGGGTTTCAATTTACTCCATTGCATTTTTCAGGATTACATTACATACGTACTCGTTTAAACTTTTTGACATGCTTAAGCAATCCTTAGATAATGTACTTGTATTTTCAGTTTAACAGCAAGGCCAAAAAAAAAAGTTTTCATACTCAGAATTTACTTGTAATACTATTATAGATAAATGGATTCCCCCTCCATGTTTAAGTGAAGCTTTGAAAGGAGCAATCATCTAGCGAGAACAATGATCCTTCAGTCAAATATTTAATGACAAAGATGCATTAAAAGTTACTGGGTATTTGGAACTACACTGTTAATTAAGAAAGCTGAAGTTTAAATGGAGACATTACCAGAGCCCATTAGCAATCTTGCTTGCATATAGTATTTTTCCCTTCTCATCTACAGTGTTTTCTGCTTTCGAGTTAAAGCAAAAGGGAGAAGCAGGTGAAAGGAGGAGTGTCAGCAATACACTCATTACACTGTTCATTTGGGTGACACTTGCACTCCGTTCCGCTCCATCTCATCTGATCCCTGACTGTTCGCTCTCTCCCTCTCGCAGCCTCCCGAAATTCACAGCTGAGCTGTCTCCCTCACATATGGCTTGCATATAATTATGCACATTCCATTTTACACTGCATTAAAATGATGAGCTCCTGGCTCCCTGCCAACCTATTTAAATCAGCCCCTGCCCAAAGAAGCTGGGGAGAGGAGGAGGGTGGGGGAGTGGGGGGCAGAGGTGGGGGGCGAGTGGAGCGGGCAGAGGCGATGGGGCAAGGAGCAGATAGTCCCGCTGCCCGTCCCTCCAGCTGCCCTGTGTGTCCCCCCCCGGGATGGGGGTTCCAGGGATGCCCAGGCACAATGCACGCACATCTCGGCGGCTGCGGCAGCGCTGGCATATCGTTCCCCCCTCGCGCGGCGTGAACTGCCTGTCGTCGTGTGTCACACTCCCGGCACCCAGGCTTTTTCAGCGTTGGCATTTATGAAAGATATTTACACCTTGTAGGCTCTACGGCTTGTTTGCCTTCAAATAGGCTTCTGCCTCTCCCCGGGGAGACGGGTGGGAAAGGGGAGCTGCAGGCTGACAGCACCGGGGATTTTTAGGAAAATGTGAAGGGGTTGCACCTCATTGAATGCCCGTTGAGTTCAGCAGGCTTCGACTTGGGTCCCTGCTTCTCTGCCATGGGGTGTGAACAAACTCTGCCCGACAGAAAATACCATTTTTAAAAGTGCAAAGTTTGTCTGAAAGTATGTTTGGAGTAGTACCTACCACTGATGATTATTACAAGAATTGGGAAGTGGGAAACAAGTTTATTTTGTATGTTTCCTAGCAGCTTATAGGTATTTTCTTTCACTGCCCTCAGTAGCTGCAGGGTGGAAAATGTTTAAAATTTTTCCTTCAAACCACAAGGAAGAGGCAGAGCATTCCTGAGCACCTGAAATCACTTTTATATTGACAAAGGTTTAAATGTATTCTTCTAATTATTAGCTTGAAACTGAAACCTCTCTCATGCAATAAATCTACCTCCCATGCTGCATGGAATACAAAGTCCAAATCTGATGGTGTTTTGTAAAAAAAATCCCAAGTCTCTTTTTGAAAACAAACTTTGTTCTCTCTTCTCCCTTTTGCTCCCTGAGTGAAGTAACATGGGCAACTCGCTGAAGCTCCTCCAGGTCATCTAGAAGACAACCGGGAGAAGAATGCCTTAAAAAATGCCTTGCACAAATAGAAACAAATCTGTTAGCTCGGGATCACAGGTGCCAAGGGGATGCTCAGTGACAAAGAGCTAGTGAGATGTTACATGGGCCACAGGTGTTATGTAGGGCTCTGAATGCTATCGGTGCCCCCAGACCCTGAAATTGTACCTTGGCACTATTCTAGATACTGTGCACGTGATGGCTGGCACATTGTAACCTGCCAGTGACCCTTTGGTGCATTATCTTGGTGCACGCACACACCTTGTAAAATGAAATGGATATCAGGGTGTTTGTAGTGCATGTGTCAATAACAGAGAGGCAAACCCCACCAACCTTGACCCACTTACCAAAACTGCCAGTTACACAAAGGTTATTCACCCCTGCTGATGCCCCCACTCCTACTGATCCAAACCTTATTTTATTTACTTTTGGATGTCACCAAAAATTCCTAGTCTCAAAACCAGTTTAGCTACATACTGCTATCATTTACTCAGGCAGCAAAAGTAAACCTAACTTAGCTAGCTGGTTTCCATTTTAAACTATTCTCAGCAGTCAGGGCTATTTCCCCAGCTGCTTTACATGAATTCATTACTACCATCTTCCAGTTGCAAATAAATTGCAGAAGGAAACACTCTTACAATGTTCAGCACTGTTCTAAATGTATTAAAAAAGTGGCTCTGCGTTTATCTTGCCATGGTAATACTGTGATATGCCTGTAGCTATACTGACTCGCTCTCCATCACTGCTGCACACCAGTAAGCAACTGCCTCAGCTGCCCAGCACCTCGACCTCACTCACAGCAGGCGGGCATCTACAGCCTCCTCATCAGGCCTGGCTGCCGTGGGATGTATTTTGCCTGCAAATGTTTAAAAGGAAGCGACTGGGGAAAAAAAAAAAAAAAACCAAGCCAAAACTGTGACTTTTCTGATTTTTTTTAAATGCTTTTAAACTGCAAAAATTGTTACAGAAATGGTCTCATCAAAAAATGTGTGTCCAAAGTGCTAGATGCGATTGATTGCATATATGCAATGTATGGTACAACTGCTCTCACAGCACATTTTGTTCCAGGACAAAAAAGGCTTCGGCTCCTGTTCTGAGGCCTGGGACCATGGTGAGCACTGCTAGTTTTATCAGCATAAAACTGCTGCAACTTTACTGTGGCAGCGCCTCTCCTGGGATTTACTGAATCTCCTAATTCAATAGCGACTACTGGCAGGCAGCCGCCTTCCCGTCAGCTGCATGGGATCCGAGAGGGAAACCTGCCCATTGCTGGCCCGTGGGACGCTGCGCTGGACGCTCAACAAAACCGGAGGCACTTGCACTGCCCTGGCTACTCCTGGCAGAAGAGCGCAAGTTACCCAAGGAGCAATGTTGGCAAGGAAGATCTAGCGAGAAAACTGCAGTCTACTTGGTGGAGCTAGCTTGGCTGTAAGGTCAGCCTGATGATGAGTTGCGTGGGAAATCGTGGCCTTTAATTGCAGGTTAGATATCAGGAAACCCTTCTTAATGATAGGTACAGCAAAGAGCTGGAGCAGATTGCCTAAGGAAACTGTCAAAGCCCCATCACTGGAGTTTTTTAAGAGCAGATTAGGCAAACATCTGTCAGGAATGACATGCACAGAGTAGCTCCTGATGTGGAGAAGCTGGACGGATGAGAACATCTCCTCTCCCAGGTCCCTTTCCTCTCTGCTTTCTACTACTGAGCTTTGAAGGAAAATGGCAGGAGGGTAGGGAAAAAAAATTTTAGAAAGAACAGAAAACAGGATCTGAAAGGACCTCTCTGAAAATAGCACAGTATTTGATGTTCAGAGATATGTGTACTCATTAATAAGTGCATGATGACAACTATCTTTGGCTACACAAACTGTGCTAGCTGTTCATAAGCCAGCCAGCCTATATTTGTGAAAGATGCCAATAGTTTGGAAACAGACTATATATTAAGTCAAGATTCCTTTTTTTAACAAGACAGAGGAAGAACAATCTACAGCAGAATTTCCTCCTCTCCAAAGTGCACAGATATTTGTTTCTCCTTATTCTCAGAGAAAAATTATCTTGATCCAGACAGGGGATTTCTTAGCTTCAGTGTAAGACTTTTTATGCAGCTTTAGCCTTGGGAGAGGAAATCTGTGCTTACATTTTAATATTAAGGGCAGGATCTTATGATAGTGAAGTCACAAGGCAGGTTGAATGGAATAATTTATTAAGATGGAGCTTGTTAATGCAAAGCTTCCACTAAAATGGGACATGCATTTGCAATGAAATCCTACTGCTCGGTCCACAAAAGTCTAATGCCACTTAACTGAAAACACCTAACATCTATTTTCTTAGAGTGATGGCCAGTTGAGTAATGCAGAGTGATAGAATATCAGCTTGCTTACTCAGGATAAAATTGCTGCCTAATTTCCATAAATGTCCTTTAAAACAGATGAAACACAGGACCGTTACCCCCAGACTCATTAAACACAGGCATTAGTTGAATGTCTCTGGTAGGACAAAAAAAAAGCTGCGAGAAGTTGAACAGCGTTGCTATAGAAGCGCAGAAAACTGCTTCAAGGCTCCCGTCCCATGCCGATGAACAGAGGAAGCTCACATCACCCTTAATACTATTGTCTCCAGAGGCTGGCTGCAGATGGGAACAGAAAGCCATGTTTCCGTTTCCACCACAAAGGTTATCTCTCCTGCTGGCGGGGCGAGGAATTCCTTCCCGTGCCCCTCCGCTCTTCCACCCCCCACCCTGTCACTGAACTTGAAGGAAATCCTCGGGGAGACCCTAATCCTTGAAATTCTAGTTCCTGTGCATTTCTGTTGTCCCAGATAATCAATTATCATGCTCTCTACATTCACTGCACCAGCAATGGTAAAAATAGTACTAAACTTCCATCTGTTGAGTATATTCTTCCCAGAAATATGAACGTACTCGCTCTGGGCTGCGGTGGTGTGGGAGCCCAACATCAGGGTGCTGGGTTGTGGCTCTGCGCTGGGAACAGAGCAGGGCCAGGGACAACAGTCCGGAGAGGATGTCCCTGGTTCAGCATCTGTGCAGTTATAGGAGTGAGTGAGCCCTCAGCTCAGGGGAAGTCTTCCTTCAGGTAAAGCTCCCACTAATGTTGATGAGAGGTTTGCTTTTCACAAGGATTTCAGGATTTTCCTGATTTGTGGCATGATGGAATAAGCAGCATTTATTAGCTTGTTGCCTCTCTCAGCTGTACTCTATCCACTAATCTCTACAGTTGTAATATTTTGCCACTCCAAGCCTCTAAAATCTTCTCAAGCTTTTTGAAAGAGTCCCAGGTATTTTGAAACATGTCAAAACAATGTTTCATAAAATCTCCCAAAACTCAGATCAGTGAAAATAAAGGACCTAAAATTCTGCTGGTTGTTTATCACATCATTATCATCTACATCCCACTAAAATCAAGGTTAGCCCTTTTGCCTGACCTCCTGTGACCACCCCAGGTTAGAGATGACCACCCTACCCAAAGTTTCCCAGCCTGGGGTCTCTCTGCCAGTAGTGGCTCTCAGAACACTTGGTGGTGGTCTATGCAGAGCTTGCAGGTCATGTGCTACTAACTGCCCTTGTTTCCAGCTGCTAAAATGCATTTAAAGACGGCTAAAAATACATTAAATACTTTCCTAATGTTATTTTTCCATGTAAGCAACTGCTGTAGTCACCACAGGAATGTTATTTGATCGCCAAGGGGAGGGGAAGTGGTCCACGAGACAATCTGTCTACTGGAGGTGATCTACAAAGTTAAAAAGAAACTGGGAATATGCCCTCTTATAACTTCTTTATTATGTATGCAGAGGAAAACCAGAAGGGCTTTTGCTGACCTCTTCTGCTGCCTCCTCTCCTCTCCTCTCCTCTCCTCTCTCCCCACACACACCACCCCAACACACACACGAACACATGTACAAAAACACACGTGGACATCTGCACCCATTATTTAAGTTAGGAATTGAGAACTTGTCTATGCCGGAAGGAGTCACCACTGGATAGAAACCAGTGGAATAATATCAGCACAACAAGCAAAACCTTGGGACTGCGCACGTGGCTCTTCCCAGGTCCTGAGCAGAGGCCGTACCGCTGGAGACAGGTTTGTGCCATTTTGTTGCCTGGGATCTATCCACAGCCTTCCTTGAAATCTTCCCCGGCACTCAGCTGCTCCTGGCTCCTATATACTACAGTAGAGACTCCACAGCTGCAGAGTCCCTTTCACAGAGAATGAAGTTATATGGCCGCTGAGAAGGAGCTAAGATGTCCCTGCAAAGATGCAGTCCTTAAGTAGAGCCTGAGGTTCAATTCCCTGCAGGCATCCTATTCAAGACAAGGGCCCCTATTGGTGTATTCCTTGGTGAGAGCTGCTTATGCTTTACTGTGATATGTCCATTATAGACAGTGGCCAATCTAGACCCAAATTCTAACCTTTGTTCAAATTTTAGTTGCTATTTCAAAAGCAAATACAAAATCTTAACCACTCATGACAGACCGGATTAGAAAAGCATCTCAGGTCCACATGTGTCGGAGAAGGTTTGGTGTGGAAATGCCTTCGGGAGCCAGTGATCTGGCTAGTGTGATTAAAATTTAAGAAAATAAATCATTCAGAATATCCTGCAATTTTCTCCATTGTGCTGACAGAAGAAATACTCCCTGACTTCAAAAATAAATAGTCACCAGGTCAAACCTGCTATTCTAACCGAACCCAGCCCACACCTCCTCATTGTCCCTTTCTGAACAGGTGCAAAAACTCCTGGGAAACAGGCAGTTTTGCTGAGAAAAGCTGCCCCAGAAAAATTCATTACGACAAAGAAGGAGAAGGTGCCAATCTGTGGAATGATAGGGCAGTGTTTCTGAAATTATCCTCATCAAAGCAACTCAGGAATGTCACGTTCATTTTCTTGCATAACTGAAGCACACCAAAAAATCCAAACAAATATGCTTGAAAATCTGATAAGCAGTTATTTATGGATCTTTTATTTTTTTGAATAATGCTTGTCTTCCAAGGGCTATGGCACAGAACGGTCTACCTTTATGTATTAAATTTTTTACTCGGAATTTCACGGTATAAAATTATCCACAGTTTATATTTAAAATGCAATCTGCAAACTCTATTATAATGTAAGTAATATTATAGTGAATCAAAAGGAAATACTAATAACAGTACTACCCTAGTGCCTGCTAAAGTCATAACTTCCATCCTACTGCATTTAGAAGTCACTCAAAACTTATACCAAAAACCAGAAGGATTCAGCTTTCTGGTTTCAATGCACCTTTTTCCCACCTTCCCCCAGTTTTGTTTCATATACTTTATAGAGGAACCCTGATTTCCTGCTGGACTTCTCATCCTTCCAGGCAAAATCAGGATTTTCTTTTTATACAGCTTGCAATGCTGTACATTTGGAGCCCCTCCTACCACAGTCATAAAATACTTAGGAAAATCTGGTGATGGCCTTCAGTTCCACAATACACCAGAAAGAGCAACTGACGCAAAAATGGCAGTGCCTACTGCCCTGGACCTCTCTTCTAATTTTTATAAGAGTAGAAGGATTGAGACATTAAATGACTCAGGCCCGCGAACAAGCGAAGATGGTCCAGCCTCCATCCAGTTGCTTGAGCAGGGAACTCTCTTGTACTCTCAAATGAAAACTCCCCATTAAACCTAATTTTCCCATTGCATTCCGGACTTATGCATCTTTTTCCTTCCTCTATCAGCTAATAATCAGGCAGTTTCTGCAGCTTTACTGGCTTCCGCGGGACTGAGCTACCCCTTCCCTGACAGTTCATGGCACGGTGATATATGAGAAGTGTTCAGGTGGCTGCCTCAAAAGCTAATTTTTCAAACTGCACAAACCTTTACCCATATCATAAATTTTTAATAACCAGTTCCGAACTGTCAAAGAATAAATATGATAACAAACACATAACATTGAGATAATTTGAAATAAACTTTGTTTATTGCCACTTTGAACGTTTCTTCGACAACTCACAGCTGCATGGGACCTTCATAAAAGTGAGACTATCCTACTAATCTCCCTTCTGATTCACGACAGGCCTGATCCAGAGACACTAATGGACCGTGCTTGACAGTTATTGCAACATATTCAATACGCAGCCTAAAATATAGCTAGGCAAGAAATGAAAATGTACTACAGGCTTCCCAGCAGATTCCATTTTTGTAGTGGGTAGCTCACACCAGCATAGCCCATAAGCTCTCCCTCTCTCCTCGCATTCCCTGCTTACTATAATTTATGAAATAACAGCATTTTCCAAAGCATTCGGTGTGGTTCACTGTCAGGTAGCTCAAGTATCCCTTCTCACTGCTGCCATTTCTACAAGGGTTCACCAGCACAGATGAGAGACTCCTGTGCAAGGAAAGCACACATTTCCAATCAGCCTGCCAGAGAAGCAGGGAGACAGAAAAACAAAACACAACACCAAGGAAAAAAAAAATCTTCAAATGTTGGCTATGGTTAGCTAAGGCTCACAGACCAAACAAATCACTGTCCCTAATGAATTTGTTTCAATGCATCTGCTTATTTCAAGCTTCGGTGTTGTAAATACCAGAGCAACAATGCGGATTTTCTCTGATTGCAGTGTCACATATATGATTAATCATCTTTACTTGGAGCATATTTTTTTAAAGCAATTGCAGGCTGGTTTAATGAACTCCTCTCCCACTGGCTTTTATAGACTAGTCATGATCAACATACCATTAAGATAAACCTCGTGCCCCATCCCTCCCCTCTCTGACAGCTTGCCTTATTTGCCTCACAACAGTCAATATCCAATTAAGAGGCAACGGATTTGATCGATATAGAAGGTAACAATAAGACTTAAACAGCTGGTAAATTCTACACGTACTCTTTCTGTTTAATTCCCCTCTTTGTGGTATATAAACAGTTCTGCACTTTGAATAAATGTGAAGAAGGAAAAACAATGGCCAGGTCTGGCTGGAAAAGCTTTCCCTCAAATGGGCTCTGTCTGCAAGCTACTCTGCAGCAATAAATGCTTGTCTGTGATCAGTGCAAGACAGGCAGGATCCTATTCTCTGTATTTTTTGTGGCCTTTTAAAGGGTGAAAATAGAAATCTCTCCTGCTTTGGTTACGAGCGACATGCCACTTGGGCCATTCACACATGAAAATGGAGGGGCCGTAATATTATTAAAGCAATCATTTATGAGCTGGGTGAAGGGATGACTGGTCTGGAGAGGGGGGCAAAACCCAATAGGAATGAAGTGTATGCAGGAGAACGGGCAAGGAGAGAGTGAAAAGAAAGGAGGGGAAGCTTTGATACAAACGACATCTTCTACGACCTTAATATCATCTCCTAGTGTTTCTGCCGATGATGAATGGTTGCAATAAAAGGTGGGATAGTGGCAGTTATAAGCAGGACAAAAGCAAAACCTGGCTGGTGGCGAGGAGCATTCATTATAATTCCCAACAGCCCAGCTGGGGGTCAGGGACTGAGGTCATGATATCACCACTGGCTTTGGGTCTAATACCAGGTACAGTACTTCTCCCTCCACTCACGCCACCTTTTTTGAGGCCTTTATTCAAAGTTTTACTTTCAATGACATTTCACAGAGTAATAGGCTGATATAGTCCAAAGGAGGTAGTCCTCCTTCTCCAGGATTTCCGCTCTTCTTTAAAGAAGAAGTTATGACCACGTGGGATGCCACACTCTCGCTGATAAATGGGACATAAACACCTCTCAGCTTGTTGCCAATGCAGGAAGAAACTTATTTCTAAATCACACCAGTGTGCCTGTATTTTCCACTGTCCACTGCAACCCTCTGTCACCCAGAAGGACTCCAGTAACATGTATCATGTCTAAAACCAGGAAACTGTCTACTCAAACTCCTAAGAAAGTTCAGAGCACACAGATCTTTTCAGGCAATGGGTGGCAACCAACTATAATTTATGTTCCCAACTTGCCTTGGGATTTTAGAAGTCCCATTCTGAGTTTTCTCTTTTCTGTCACAATAAGATGAAATGTGCTGAAAAATGCCTGTGTCTTTCCAGTTCCCTTCACTACCATCTTTCATGGGGAGCAGTTGCGGGTAGGTCCCTGGCATGGGAGCCTACAGGAATCCACCTCTAACTATTCCCAGCAATTTAATTCAGGCCCTACAGTTTATCAGACTACACGTTTGTTTTCAACTCTGTGCATTGTTATTACAGGGGAAAAAAACCCCAAACAATTCTACTACTATAACTCTTAAAGCCAGGCTTAAAAATGGGGATGCTTCCACTAGAAAAAGGAGAAGGCAGAAACACATTCACCATCTTTTTGTTTTCTGCATTGAGTCAAATGGCTTGTTTTCTGCCTCTGTCCCTAACCTGACCTGCCTAGCCCCTTACCACATGGCAGAGGCTTGTGTGTTTTGCTGTTTAACTACCTGTCCTGTAACCCTGATTTGCTCTTCCCTACTTCTCCCCCGCAGCTCCCCTCTTGAAAAGCATCCCTTGAGGCCACACCAGACTCTTGCACACTCCCAGCTAGCACTGCTGTCTCCTCATGTGTATGTGTGAGTATGTCCATGCCATCCCTATCATTTCAGGGTGGCACTATCAGCTTTTTAAAGCTTCCATGGGCTTTTTCCAGCCTCCTATGTGCTGGTCCCTTATATAACTCCTACTCGTCCAACACCTCTAACAAATACTTAGCCAATAACCTTGTTTACAACTCTGGCCTTTAACGTTTCCTCACTGTCCAATGGACTATTCAGTGTCACCTCAAATGTATACCCATTGTGTTGCTGGGCCCACTTGAGGTCTACCTGGTGGCCTATGCCATAGGTCTGCTGCCATAGGTCTGTCCCATTTTCCTCGAAGATGGAGCTACTGCTTCCACAGGAAAGAAAAGAGATCGAGGTAGGACATTCCTGTGCACGGTGCGTGCCACAGTCCCAGAGCTGGGAACTGCCAAAATCACACCCCCTGCACAGTGAGTGCCCCTGGCTCTTCCATTCAAGGGCTGGGCTTGAAGCAGCCAGGTGGGCTTTGCAATATTCAGAGAGCTAAGTATTGCTGGTGTTTCTCCACTCCCAGACTGTAAATCGAGAGCTTGCCTCTTCTGTTGCCAGTGCAGAGGCTTACCTATCTCATTGTAGAGCAGGGTTGAAATGGTGTCTCTAACCAGAGTCCAGAGAAACTTGTAGAAATGTGGCCTTTGGCCTTTCAGCCACCGTGTACAGCTCCACAGATTCCCCATTGTTTAACCAAGATGTAGAAGTCTTTATCTTGGTCACAGTGTATATTAACAGTAGGAGGCAGCAAGGCTTGGGGGAAGCTGATACTCTTGTTACTACCACTACACAGAAGTAAAAAAGCATCAAGCAAAGAACCAGCTCTAAATAAACACTTTAAGCACATTCTTTCTCTACTAAATATTGCTGCTATCTGAAAAACTTGACATAATTTTCTATTCTCTATCTCATTCCATCAAAATCCAAGACCCAGTTCTCTGGCCTGAATCCAGACCATTTTGCATTGGGTATCAGCTTTGTAAAGCACAGCAATGACCTCAACCTCTGTTGTTCTTAGTGCACTTTTTCAATCTCCCTAAAGCTCTCTAAAGTGAAGAAAGTGCCTGCTTGCCCTTCACACAATCACCAGTAAAGCTAAGCTTAGGCAAAGGCTAGAGCTAGCAAGATAACCACCAGGCTAGTGACAGATGTTCAGCCTAACGTAAGATTGAGGCCAACAGACAGGAAAATCTGTCCGTGTTTCCCCGTACTACTAGCAGGAGGCGCACGATGGTGGTGGCCATTATTGTCTTTTCTTCAGCAATAGGCTGGTCAGAGGGAAAAGAAGCTGAGGAATCCCCTTTTCATACTCAGACTGTGAGTTCCAGGAATAGAATTACAATTTCAATTAATTACATCTAACCATGCAATTAACGTTCGTGTCAGTTTATTACAGGCATCTTCACTATCGATGCTGTGAAATGCAACTTAGTGACTTTTTTTGTGGGGAACGAGATGGAACAACCATTTGTCTCACTTACATTGTTTATATATTAATCGTTAAATTGTTGCTAATATTATTAATCTCTTTATGCTGATTACATGTGTTCTTTTTAGAGGAGCATTCCTTCCAGAATTAGACTATTTCACACATCTCCATTGTTCTTCTCTCTCAGTTTAGAAACCTGATGGGGAATCACTGGCATCGAAGAAAGGGGAAATGAGTATTGAGCACGAGGAGCTGCAACATCAGCTGCTTAGCAGGAAGGGGAAATCTATGAGTGTTCTTTAACAACCGGCACGCTTCACAGCATACACTGGCAGAACATTTCACACAGTGGGAGGCAAGGTTTAAAAAATTGGACCACTGTAATCCTTTAAAAGCAAGCCAGGGTCTCTTTCTGAAAGTCTAGGTCATGTGCCTGGCACTGTGTCATATGGTGTCTCTCTTCCGCCATTTGTTTATTTGCTTCTGGCAGTTTTGGCAGTGAGGTATCGGAGTGAAATGCACACCACTCCATACATATGGTGGGAAGAATCTAGTGCATCAGTTGAATGCATACTGTACTGTATACACATTCTGTTTTATCTCTGAGCACAGCTGTGCTGTAAAAGCTTACAAAATGTGAAGCCTTCTGTGCAGCAAAAACATCGACAGGAGAAGCTGGCCTATAACTTATTAGGTTGTGACACAAGCCAAAAAAAGCCAGAGTTAAAGCTGACAACTCCTGGCATAATGATGAAAAGCAGAGTGGCTCAAGTTAAGGAGGGAGTGCCAGCCCTAACTTCATGTTTCGGGCTTTTGCTGCCATGGGTCACAAATAGCATCACTGGTTTGTTCTAGGACAACGATTCCCAGCCCTGGCACATGGCTTCCAGCTAGCGACTGGCAAGCAAACATGCAAATCATCCCCCCAGTGCCCCACTGCGCTCGCAGGCAGCCTGCGCTAGGAAGGGATTCAAGGAAGGGGTGGGCAAGAGCCAAAAGGCGGTCGTGGCTCTCTCCCTCACTCAGCACAGTAGCCTTCAAGCTGTGATCAGTCCGGTGTCTCCTGCTCCCCCAGCTCTTTGGGCTGAAGGTAGTGGAAACATATGGTAGGAAACTCTCCTGCGCTGATTGGACCAGATGCCTGAGTAGGTATTTTTTTCGGAACCTTTTATTTTAATCTGTGTAAGAACAGTCACACTGGGTCAGATCTAAGGTCCCCTAGCCCAGGCTTGTCTCCAGCAGTGGTCTTGAGCACAGTCTGAGGAGCAAGGCCACCGGTCCTTCCAGGGGTACAGACCTGCCACAAGGGCAGTGAGATTGGGTGTGTGAGAGGATTGATAAGTGAGTTTGGCTTGTATGTCCACTGTTCCTGGATTTTTGAACATATATCTTCACTGTGCAGCGCTGAGCTAGGTGAGATCATAGCACATCTTTCCTACCTACTGAGGGACTCCATATGTGCATGTATGTGTGGGTAAAGGAAGGGTGGTGAGTAAGCAAAAGAGGGAAGGGAAACACAAGGTAGGACGGCATTTTTAGGACACAGAGAGATTGCCCTGATAAGAAAGCTGTGACTGGAGACATCATGTTTCCTCCCTGATCCCATAGGGAAGAACTCATGCCACTGAGTGCTGGAGCTGTCAGGGCTGACCTGTGTGCTTCCCCTGCATACTGTGAGGGCTCCCTGGCCTGAGGAAGCCTTGGCTAACATCTGGGAGAAAATCCCTCCTGGCCAGCCCCACCACTGCCTGAGATGATGCTGGGTCCCCAAGTGGGCCTCTGGCTCCAGCAGCTTCCTTGACAGCTACAGGTTGTGGAGAGCACAACCTTACAGTGGGAGAGCACCCCTGCCTCCTACAGGCACTTAGCCAAGGGAATCACACTCTTTTCTGCTCCTCACCCAAACGTATTTCTCTCGTGCAAGAGCCCACCTGACTTTGAGGGGAAGGGGGAGCCTGACCATCCTGCTGACAGGAGCTGAGGGAGAAAGACTTCCCACGAGGAGGGAGGCTTTCTCCTAGCGTCCTCCACATCCCTCAGCTAGGAGGGGGCTTCCCTCCTCCAACACAGTCGTGACGGCACCTCCAAACTCAGCTGTTCCTCAGGGCTGCCCAAAAGGCATTGGAGGAGTCCTGCGGCAGGGCACTGGCTCTCGACCCCCTCCCACCGCAGCCCTGCACCCCTGGGGATCCCCTGGAAGAATGACTGCCTTGCACAGCGTGTCGCTGCAGAGGACGAAATACAACCCCCGGCTAAGTTTAGCTTGTCTGTCTTGTCTCATGGCAGCATAGCTGCATGGCTCTGCCGTTGCCTCTGTCCACTGCTTTCTTCCCCAGTCCTGCAGGTGATTCCCTGCTGACTCCATAGCAAAGGGGAAGGGGGACACAGCTGCCACGCTTTTGCAGGGAGACAGACAAAAACCAGCAATTTAAGGCTCAGCCAGACATTTTTTGTCACCTCTCCTCTCAAAGATATGAAAATAAAAGAGAAGCAAGGAAAGGGGAAAATAACAAGTTCTTGCCTCGAGCACTAATTGCTGCTCATGTTAGTTCATTTTCAACATTTACAACATTTTCAACAATTACATCTTCACACTGGATAAACTTTCTTCTTCAAATGTGATTTTAAATACATGGCAAGGTCCTCCTTAAAACCAGGCCATGGTCTGCACTAAAGGAAATAGTATCAGTGAAGAGTAAACAGAGGTTTGGAACAGCTCTTACATAAGATATTAAATGGCAAGGCTTAGCCACTTCAAAAAAAAAAAAAAAAAGAAGATAAGAATTAGTATGATAGTAGTCTATGTAGGCTGCTATATTTCTATGTTACCAAAGAAACGCCCATATTTTTTTTAGAAAAAAAAAGTGGCTGCTAACTATCCATTAACTACCCATTGTTTCTCACAATGCAAAAAGCTAGAGGTTCAATAAATGTGCAAAAACAAATGAAAGAAAATAACTCTTTGCAGAACACCAAGCTGGGTGGTGTGCAGGCCAAAACTATGCACAAACCCAGAAGGAGTTGACTTTGGAGATGGGAACTCTGGATCAGTTTTCAAACCTCGAAAGCAATCCGTGGATATTAGTTGGGGCTATCATTTCTACCTCCAGAAAAAATGATGGATAAATAGTTTCTGAAAGTGGTGAGAGACTTCAGAGACAGGGATTGAATTTAACATGCACAGCAAGCACACCTGGTTACACTACATGTTGGCTGAGAGATGGAAGGGCAAAAAACATGCGTATCTCCTGATGGTACTGGACATGAAGTAGCTTTTCTTCTTATATGTGCTCTAGGAAAGGTTTGACATTAAAGGGCTGTTGGAAAGCCAGAAGGTCACAGCTTCTCTGGCCTTGCAGGTTTCTGTTCACACCACAACAATTTTTCTAGCTGTCTACTCCTGTTGTGAGAAAGCTCAATGCTCTTGAAACTCAACAACTTTTGAATATCCTGACTTGGGTCAAAATGAGACAACTGGGCTTGAAACACATAAATATCCACATGGAAGCATCCAAATATAATGAGGAGTACAACAGAGATAAATTTCACTCTGATTCCTAATTTTTCTTTCTTCTGTTTTCCTGGATTTCTGAGTTCAATGGCATGATTATCCAGGAAATCAACTTAGATTATACTCGTAGAGATACATGAAGTAACCAGAAATGTCATCACGCTCATGATGCTTTTCAGCAGAAGTTTAAATCTTTCTCTCCCTATCTAAGGAACGCAGAGCTGCTCAGAGGAATTCAGACAATTACAAATGAGCATCCTAGAAAACACCACTACTGGAATGGGAGCTTGCTAAAGTATTAGCAACTACACAGACACTTTCCCTATAACACATGAGTGGGAAGGGAAAAGGCAATTATAGATGTTAGGAAATTATTTTGTCTAGACTCTCAGCAGGACCTTTAACATTTTCTTTACTAAAACTGTGATTAAAAAAAAAGAGTCTTGGACATATTTTTAACAAACTTTGATACTACAGTTTTACTAGATGTATTACCTAGGTCTTTCAAAATCATCTTCAGTAGCTTCACTGGTTTCTATGAGACCCCCAAATCGACAGTCTCTTGCTACTGTCAGTCACATGCTCTGATAACAGGTGGAATGAGAAACATTTATGCAGCGCTGAGCCACAGAAAAGAGAATGTAGTGACAGAAGAGAAGTAAAACCTATTGGCCGCGCCGAGATATGCCATTTCTCTTTAGACAGTTCAGAGGAAAAGATATAGCAGCCTTCCCACATGCATATACTTACACAAGAGCATGAATGTCTAGTTCTACTTCCATCACTTGTGAGAAGTAATTAGAAACTTTAGAGTCAACCCTGAACATCCTAAAACTACAACAGAGTTGCTTCACAAGAGGGTGGAACTGGGACATGTAGCTGAGGCTAGTCAAATGCTGTGAGAGCTCACAGAAGTCCATGTGGTTTGGTTTGTTTTGGTTTTTTAATAATTTTTCATCCCCCTTGGGCATCAAGTGCTGGCTGCTATAGAAAGATCACTGCAGGAAGCAGAAGGATCTTAAGAACAAAGCTGAAAAAGGGTTTTTAAACCACCCTTGTTGGATCAGCTAGATCAGACCAACTTCAATTTTTTCCACAACCTTGCTTGTCTCTCCACACACCAGGGAAGACCTGTGTTATTCTATAGATTGACTTAAATGGAAAAGAGAAGAATAGGAGGCCCACATCTAGGCCTCAGCGGGGAACCGACCTGGAATACCCACAGTAAAATTGACAAGCTTGAGGGCTGAATGGATTTAAGCAACAGCTGGAATCTGATGAGTCTAAAATCACTTCCTGCAAGAAAGCTGATCGGGAGAATAAATCTTTCATGGATTACATTCAATTAAGAGCTTTCACATCATTGAGAGGCAGCTAGAAATCCATGCACAATATATGCTAAAAATAACTGGGTTCCAGGTTCACCCACTGAGGCTGAAAGCACAGGCTTCTGGAGTTTCTCTGCCAGGCTGGGTATCAGCCAGTGGTGATTAAAGTGAAAAAATAACCAACGCTTTTGGAAGTAGACTAAACTGTAAACATCTCTCCGAGGTGACCCCCCTCATGATAATAAAGCATGCAGCTCCTTTATACACGTTACATCTGATATGCAGGAGATGGACTGATTTCTAAAGGCTGCTACTCAACAAGAAATGCAGTGAATTTTTACACCGGCTACCGTTAGCCATGGAGCACAAGGCGGCAGAGCCAAGCCCACCGCACAACAAAAGCTTTCATTCCACAGGCTCCCAGAGCGCAGAAGCTGTGATGCTCTTAGCAAATCTGAAATAGCTTTCATGGTTGGAGATCAAGTCTCTGCAGTGAAACTTCATGAAATGGCAAAGGCGGAGAGGCAGGTCCTGAACCCCTTCAGCAAAACAAGCCGACAACTGACTGGAAAGACAGCACATCTTTTAGGCAAAGCATTTAAATGAGACTGATTTATGGTGCTAATATTTGAGATTAAGCAGCAACTAAATCTAGGGTTCTTAGAATATCTGAACTAGAGAAAAGGCAATTGTGGGTGTATTTTTATAAATGGGCTTACATACACCTGCTTTTTCGACACTGGATGCCTATGAAGTGACAGACTGAGAAGCAGCCCTCCTGATTTTTGATTTTTTTAAAAAAAAAAACAGAAGTAAAAGGAAGATCATGTAAACATGAGTGTGAGGAGAAAATCGCACCACCTCGTCTGGCCTTTCTAGCAATGAATAAGCAGCCTTCCTCAAACCAGCCCAAAACTATATCTTTCATTCTCATTTTTCATCAGAGGAAAGTTTTAAGAGGGACCAATTTCTTTCAGAAATTCCCATTAAAAGTATGTCACAACAGTAATTAAGACATGACAGAGGAATATTACAATGTGGGTTCTGGATTTATATGACAGTGCCAGAGCTGAGAGCCCATGTGATTCCCTCTCGTGAGGTCACTTGGGCTTGGATTCTCAGAAGACCCGGTGTAGGTTAAGCAAACAAAGCCCATTGTTTGCTTTTCTTCAGGGAAATCGGTTGCTTAATTTTGTCCATGCTTTTGGAAAACCCAGACTTGAGGAGAGGAGCAAAGGAAACATCTTCCCTCATTCTGGAGCTGTGATGATGTCAGGACTGGACACAAATGCCTGGCTGGACTGGGGCTGCTCAGGCATGGTGCTCCCCGTGGGGTGGTGGATGCCCTCTGCTCCCTTCATGGGTGCTCCGTTGAGGAAGGGGCTCAAGGATACAGGAGCACCCACCCGGCTTGCACCAGGCCCTTGAAGGCGTCCTTCCTCTCCTGCTAGGAGCATGCACCTCTCCAACTGCTACAGCCATCAATCAGAAAGGAAAATAAAATGGCAGAAGCCCATCTTCCTGATATGTAGCCGTTTGGTGGTGGGAGAGGCTGCTCCTGGTGAAACTCTGGCCAAGCTGCAAATTCACCACAGATCTTCAGCTGTCAGCTGTCCAGTTCACAAACAATTACCTTAAACACTTGACCCATGCAGTGTCCTGAGTAGCCATCAAGCAGCAACTGCTGTGTGAGACCAGTCTTGCGGTACCGACATGAGCTTGACCTCCCTTTTGACAGTTACTACATCAGATAGGCTCAGCTTCATTTTTCATTATAGCGATGGCTTTCTGAGGGCAGATAGGGTTGTACTTTTCTGTCTGTCTTATAAAATCAACTCGTGATTCAAAAATTAAGCTGTGCTCTTTCGGTGTTTTGTCACTCCTGGTAGTAAAAAATCTATGTGCCAGGCTTTCTCGACCATCATCTTGATGATGCTAACTGAGATGGGAACTCATCTACTCGTTCTGTAGCTGCACTCAGGGACAAGATACATCTGGGTCAACACAGGAAGCACACAGAGCACGCAGAGTCTCTTTGTTAAACAAGAAGGTGCCGTTTCTAAATAGCCACTTTCTTAACTACAATCTCATTTTAAGGGGAGGTCGTTGGTCTCTGTCCTCCAAGGAATAAGAGAATTGAGATAAAATCAGCACCAGGAAACACACAGGATTAGAAGCAGGGGACAGGGAGTGAGGATTTAGGAAGCTGAGAGGGTGTCCCTAACTCTCAGAAAACGCTCACTTTCCCCAAGCTAAAATCTACCATTCGAATCTTGAAATCTGACACTCACGACAGGAACAGGAGCTCCGTCAAACCAGCCGGGTTTTCTGCAACTCTGACAAGGAATTCGGTGCAACAGCTCATGAAAACAGGTGGTGAGTGTCCAGTTCATACTTGGAAGCAGTGGACTACCGTAAAATTCCCATCTTCCCACCCCTTGATTTAAGAATTTCCGTGTCAAAAGAAAATGGTCAGCTCAGCAAACAGACTGAACTATGTCGTAAAAGCCATGCCTTTTTAATTACAATAGCTGTGAAACACACAATGCGTCTTTAAGATTTTACAGTGCTGGAAATATAAAAGAACTGAAATATTTGCCATTCTCTTATCAAAATATCAGGCCTGCAGCTTACAGGAATATTTTATGAATGGCAAACCAGAAAGACTTGCTTTTTCATTCTTGGGTCATATTCACAGCAATGCAACAGTAAAGAATAAGCCCCTCTCTCTTTCGAAGAATTGATTTGCTTCATTAAAAGCCAAGCCCTCTTTCTCTTGCCATCTGAAATAGCTGCCTTTGTATTCTTAAGTGAAATCATTAAAAAATGTGTCAGACTGAGAAAGATGTGTTTTTCCCAGGTATTCCTGAAAGCCACTGAGTACTACAAGTCAGTGCTACGAAATTATGCTGCACCACTCCAAGCATTTGTTTCTCTTCCCAAACAGAGCATCATTGTTCTTATTTAAAGAAATAATCCTCACAAAGCTGAAATAATTATTCAGCCCAAACAGCCCATAGCAAGTGAAACAGTCTTTAGACAGCTGTCATGGCTCAGTCTTCCGGAAGCTTTGATTTTAATGAAACTCATTAAGGAAAGAAATTAACAGAAATTAACAGGAAAATATCATAATTTGTCTTGTTTCAGAAAGCCTGAATGGAGACAAAAGGCTCTTTAACATGACACGTAATGTGACCAGTCAAAACTCCCTGTGTCGCTGAGTCTTGCATGCTGAGTAAATAAGTCCGAAGTTGCTTATGTTGCAGCTCCACAGTTTGGTGCAGTGAAATGAAAACCTTAAATGAGAACACCCCGTCTTTGGGTGCTAAAGAGCCTGTCTCCTAGCATCTGTACACTGTGTGCTCGTACAAGCATGCAGGGATGTTCAAGGTAATGAATATGCTACCTGTAAATATCCTAGGGTAATGAAAGATGAAGGGTAATAAACTCTCTGGAGAAGGGAACCATCTTATAGGTAGTTCATGACAACTGTTTCTTTCTGCAACACTCTTCAACAGAGGGGAAAAAACTCTGCACTTATCTTTTCAGATACATATTAGGTATCTAAGTTATCTCTGTTTTCCCATTCAGAAGCACAACAAGGAGCATTTCACTGTGGTTTTTAATCTGAGTGGAATTGACAGAGGAGCATGTGGTGCTCTAAGCAGCACAGAAAGGCAGAGATAATAACATTGACATATCTTGGTTTAGCATCCTCAGCCTCTCCTCTGGCATGCTCTTTCCCTTGACCAAGCCTGCTATACTGCTGCCTCGTCCCAGCAGAGCACCACGCACACCCACCTGCAACATGGTATGGGCATCTGCTCAACAAGAGTGGCTAGAGGGGCTAAAATTGTGCCCCTGCTGAAGCCAACTGAGTTTTACCTTTGACTTTCAAAGTGGCCAGGATTTCGACCCCAGAGAGTTGTGAAAAGAAAAGGAACAGTACATGTGCTCAGAAGGAAGTGGAGAGGAAAGCTGGAGAGCAAAGGGGCATGGAAATCCACAGACCACCTCTCTAAACTAAAATTTCCCCCAGAGTCACTCTCTGCTCCTCATGGAGACCAGATTTTGCTGCAGAAGTGTGTGGGGAAACTACTAAGAATCTGTTGAAAACACATAAATAAAAGCATTACCTATTTGTCATTTGCCCCTTGCCACCTGCAGAGGCAGTCAGCTCCTGAGGCAGAGCCATGCTATTTTGCCATCATATTACGAATCTACTGACAATGGCAGGGGAATAACAGGGACACGGTTACTATCACTTCCTAGCACATGGAGTATGTATAAACGTATGTTAAAAGACAGTGTAGTGCTTCTGGGAAAAAAAAAGTCTTAATTATAAGGAATTTAGAACCAGTTTTCTTCTGATTTTTGTGGAGTTCACAGTAAGTGACAGTGGCATATAGAAGTGTCAGGATCCATGAGAGCAGATACAGAGAGCAGGTAAAACAGATGGGAAGAGTCAAGGGCATAAGCAGAAGCTGGTGGCAGGAGGGAAAGAAGAATGGGCAAAGGAAATCAAGACTAATGGAAATGCTGCTCAGAAAATTAAAGTGTTGAGCCTTCAGACAAAGGAATTTTGGAGAAACTGGCAACAGCAGAATGACTCCTGTCCAGTTCACATAAAGCCTGAATGATAAAACAATCCACATAGGATATGGCTTTGGAAACTGAGTCCTATCCAAATGGCCTCAGAACAGGATGTATCTGTCTAAACTGGAATCACCTGGCTCTTCCTTTATCCCAGCTGACTAGGAAACATCCCCCTCCCCGCTTTGAGTAAGAAAATTCTCACCTGATGTTTATCCAAAATTGTACACTGTTTCTAATACCAGCAGCATCCTTCATACTAACAGGTCCATGCCTAAAGCAATGGCCCACTCGTGAATACAGCTGTTCCAAAATAAATAGTTAATCTATTAAAATCACTCGAGACAAACTGATGAGAACAAAACCCCATAGCCTGCACAGTTAATACTATGTACAAGCTGGAAAAGTTAGTTATGAACTTTTACTTATTCTGTTAAACCTTCTGGACTTCAAGGAATTGAGGAAAGCTATTGAAACACATCAAAAGAGAAGGTACCTCCTTACAGTCTCTCAGACTATTTATTATATGCTTTTGCCTAGTAACACCATGAGGATAGACTAGGATTAAATTGAACAAACCCTCTTGCAATGTAGGGAAATGCCTGGATGGCCTCCAGGAGGTTATTTTTGCCCTAACTACTTCTAAGTCAGAGCCATTTTAGGATACAAATGAGTGCAGAGATTAGGGATGGATGAATCCTGGATATCGGACTGCTGTAGGTACACCAGCTCTTTCTGAACTAGCAGCATTGACTTCTTGCAAGAAGGAACCCCCGAAAATTATCCTCCTCTCACCTATATTACCTTCTCCCTGACTCTGAGAGTACACTCTTTCTCTTTCTGCATTTCTCTTTCATTGGCACTCCTTCTCATGCAATGCATCAGACTATTTACTTAGGCCTGAAGGCTATCTTACGTGTCCTCTACCACATGAAAAAATCATACAGAAATGATTCAGAAGTACATGTTTTATCCATTCCTCCTGTTTAAAATCATGTAAGCCAAATGCTAATCACTTTACTGCCACTCGGCTCAGGCTTCCTATTGACTTCAGCCTGCCTATGAACCGGCCAAAGATGACCTGACTTTCCCAGACATGGATGTCTAGCTGTAAGCCCCATCACAGTTCCTGAGAGACGAGGTGTTCACAACACCTAGAAATATCAAATCATTACAATATGGCTCTTTACTCTTTGTCTCGGCTATTGTGGTGAGCAGAAAATATTCTCCCAAAGTTATTTTGCTATCCTGATTTGCTCTCATTTATTCTGGCATGCAATACACTGTGCATTTGTAACATACATTCACAATAGTTATTCCAAAATTGCTTGCACTTCATCAAGTTTCCTTTTATACCCTCTCTTTTTCGTATTCCAAGGACGGCAAATATAATTTATTCACCTTTTTATAAAGGAAGCCTGGAATCCCACAGAAGTCCTCTGCAAACCTCCCACTGCCCAAGACCTCCAAAACCGAAACATTATGTTCTTTACTCCCCAGTACTTCTCTTTTTCTGTAATCCCTACCTCTAATCTGTGTGCTCCTGGAGTGACCGTCCCAGCAGCAGCTGAGTGACTGCACTTCAGAAGTGCCCCTATGAACCCGGCAACTACCTGGCAAGGAGAACAGTGCCCACGGGACTGCTCC